>JAVJIF010009102.1:0-153407 GCA_038442645.1 Agave tequilana | reverse complement strand
CTCAAAGTTAGAGCTCTCCTTAAGCAAGCAAGATAAACTCTCCTCCACTCAAATACTTTCTCTCTCTCAAGAGAAAACAAGTGGAACACACTTCTAACCTAGAATCAAGAATAGCCAAATTGCTTAATAATTGCTTACCAATTGCTTGCCTCTTCCTATTTATAGGCTTAAGTAAACCCTCTAGATCCTCCTTGTTATCTTCCCACTTCCATGCATGCATAGAAACTCTTGGAATTCACAAAATCAGTCAAAATGTCACAATCCTTTGAAATTTTCCATGTAGATTCATGCACCCAGAATTTGAATGGCTATGGTACATTGATTGGGGATAACTTCTACAATACATCTCCGAAATTAGTGATTCGAACCTTGACATACAACTGTAATGATTCCCTACAACTTTTATTGAAGACCAAGCCAAATAAAAATTGCATCATGCTCGAAACGTCCAAGTAAAACTAAATCCTGTCACAGAAAATTATAAGCTGAAAATTTGGCTCAGTATTTGACTGAGCCCAAAACTTCTTGAATCAACCGAACAACTCAGAATATCGAGCCAACCACTAACAATCTCCATTTTGGCGAGATAACCAATGCCACTTGAAATTATTGAGCAGTCCATGAGCACATAACTCTTTCTCCACCTTGATGAGTGCCAACTAATCTTCACGCACCTCTGGTGGCACTTGTCAACTAATAAATCTTCAGATTTAGCAAGTTTAAGCAGTGCTTGAACTTCTCCGTCGTAACTGATTTAATGAGAAAGTCAAACATATTCTTGTCCGTGTGAACTTTCTCAACATCCTTTTGTGAGAATCTCTATGCAACTAACATTGCCTTGTAAGCAGGAGCCTCCTATTCATTTACGCTTTCTTTCTTTTGACAAACCCACTTAGAGCCGATAATCTTTCGATCTTAGAGTTTCAGAACTAACTCCCAAACAGAGTTCTTGTGGAGTCATTCCATTTCCTCTGACATAGCACTCTTCCATCCTTACGTCTCATTGCTTTCAATAGCTTTTGAAAACATGATGGATCACCATCACTAGACAAAAGAGCATGGCATACTTCACTATACCTGTTTGTAAGCTTGAAAATCCTCTTTGCTCGTAATTGTGCTAGGCTTGTAGGATCAACATGAACCTCCTCCAATGCCTCTGGCTCCTCCTCCTCAGGTTGGTTCTCTCGATTAGCAACCTCCTTGATGATAGGAATCTCTGTAGCAACAATATCTTTCTTTTACCTATCATTTGCTTCAGACTTTGAAGTGGTCAGCTCATCGAACACAGTGTCCCAACTAAGTACTTTCTTTTTTTTCCTTGGATCCCATAGCTTGTAGCCCTTCACTCTCTTCTCGACATCGAGAAATATGCACTCAAGTGACGTTGGCTTAACTTGTTCCGTTCATCCATCAAAATATGAGCATATGTTTTACATCTGAAAACCTTCAAAGTAGAATAATCGACATCCTTACCTGATCAAACTTCCTTGGCGCACTTGAATTCAACAATTTTGATGGATACCGGTTAACCAAATATGTAGCGCGATTAACAGATTCTTCCCAACAGGATTCGAGCAAACCCGCATGAAGTCTCATGCATCTTTCCTTTCCATGAGAGTCTGGTTCATCCGCTTAGTTGCGTCATTTTGCTGTGGGGTCTTCTTCACAGTAAAGTGCTGAGTAAAGCCTTCTTATTTGGAAAGCTCTATGAATCGTTCATCTCGATAATCATCTCCATAGTACACACAAGTACTTGATCTTTTGCCCGGTTTGGTTTTCTACTTTGGTTTTCCATTCTTTAAACTTCCACAAAGACTTCAGATTTCTCCCTCATTAAGTAGACCCAAATCTTCTGTAATAATCATTCATGAATGTGACATAATAGCGAGCACCGCCATGCGAGTTTGTCAATGTCGGCCTTAACACATCGGAATGAATGTAATCGAGAATCTCTTCCATGTGGATCTCTTTTTCTGTACCTTGAAAGAGACTTTGATTTGCTTCTCAAGTACACAATACTTGCAAAAATTTAGCTTGCAAAACTTCTTGTTCTTTAATAATTTTCTCTTGTGCAGCTCCTCCATAGCCCGCTCACTTATATGGCCAAAACAATATGTCATGGATGAGCTAAGTCATCCTTCGAGTTCTCCGGTGTGGATATAGCAGCGCCACCAGAAATCGTATCTCCAAAGAGCTTGTAGAAGTTGTTCAAAAGCATCTCCCCTCGCATAATCACCATTAAGCCCTTACAAATTTTAATCTTACCTTCGCTTGAAGAATATGTGTAGCCATTTACAACAAGAGTGCCAAAAAAAAAATGAGATTCTTCTTTAGAGATGGAACATGTTGCACGTTGTCGAAAGTACGAATAATGTTGCCATACATCTTTACTTTTACCGTGCCAATAACCTTGCAAGTATCATCATTCCCCATGAGGACTTCAGCTTCATTCTTCTTCTCATATGTGTCAAACCAATCCCTATTTTCACACATATGGAAAGTACAACCTGAGTCAAGAAACCACGAATCTGAAATTTGTTACCTGAAGAAACTGAAAGAAGTTCGACATTGTTCTCTGTGGCAACTTCGGCCGTAGTGGTGTTTTCGGGGTTCTTCCCTTTTGATCAGCTTTAAACTTCTTGCATTATTTTTTGAAGTTACCCTTATTATGGCAATAATAACAGTCCACATATTTATGGTTCTTGGATATTGATCTTGACTTTTCGTGGTTGTCAAATTTGTTCTCTCTTTCCTTAGATCAGCTCCAATGATAATTGATTAGTCTACAGTTCTGCATTATTATATCGCATTTCCCTGCTGATTTATGAATAAAATATCGGTCTAAACTGTGGTTTGGTCTCTCTTGCAAATAATCAAGATAAGGAGGGCAAAAGGGTAATAAGAGCTTAATTAACCCATTTTTGGGTAATTAAATCCAGATTTCTTGGAGGCCAAACAAGGGAGCTTCTAAAAGATGCATTGAACATAGACTCTTGCGCACGTCAGACGAATATCCGGACGAAAATACCAGAATCCGTATATACCAGAAGGTCCTCGAATTCAGGAGAAGTTTCGCCAAAACCAGGGACCTAAGTCCCTGGTTATGCCGCGTTTCTGCAGCAATGTGGTGGGCCCGAGTCAATTTTCGACGCATGGGCTCGTCTCATCTTTTAGAACCCTCTTTTGCTTATAAATACCTCTGCAGAGGCCCGGTACAAAGCAGATTTGAAATTAGGCTAGATTTTCTATCTTTTAGTGTAGTGTAGTGTAAGTGTTCTTCTTCTTTCTTTTGTATTTTTATTTTACTTTTAGATCTTGTAGTAGGGTTGGGAGATTCAGAGAGAGATAGAGAGATATTAATGTGTAGCACCCCGTTCCCGGGATACGTACCCTGGTACGTGTCCCAAAAAATTTTCAACCGTATTGTTCAGTTTTCTTCCTGTATGTGTTTTTGAGTTGTGTACTTATATTATTATGTATCAGATCTGGATTCTCAGATCTAAAGCCAGCCCTGACCCGGACCGAAGACCTGATACCAACCGATAGCCCGATTTGACATTCTGGAAGTCCGATTTGACCGATTTCAATTTCAGATACTATTTTCTAATATTTTAGATTTATCAAGATTTTTTAGAATTTTTCAGAATTTTTCTACAAAATCTCCAGAACTGGTGACGGTCGGCATCGCTGACTGATTCCCAGATTTTTAATTTTCAAATGGGATTGAATTTTCAAAACAACTTTCACGATACTTCTTAGAATTTTATTTTCTATTTAAAAATATTTTTTATATTTTTCTAAATTTATCAAAATTTCACCGATTCTGGTGTCGGCCTGTATTGCCAGAAGATTTTATGATTTTTATTTGAAAATTGCATTGAATTTCTCGAATCCGATTTCACTGAGTATCTTAAAATAATATTTGCTATTTTTGAGAATTTTTTGGAACGTTTCTGAAACAGTCGAATTTTCGCCTTATTAGAATAATAATATTAATTACCGATCTTATCTTTTCGTGCTTTTTCCTTCTCTACTCCTCTATTTTATACTCCCAGAATATTCTAATAATTTTATTATTTATAATATATTTATTTATAATTTCTTTATTATTTTTTTCTTTTCCCCTTTTCTTCTTCTTCTTTTTCTTTTTCTTCTTTTCTCTTCTCCACCATGCCCTGCCCTGTAACTCCATCCCCTGCAACTCCACTGCAGCAGCAACAGCTGCAACTCCAGCAGCATCAACAAGAAGGGGGGTCATTCCCCCCATCCCATCAATTCCTCCCTCTCCTTCTTCTACTTTAATTCCTTTCTTTCTTCCCTTTCTCCTTCATCTTCTCCATTTTATTTCTCCACCAACAAACACCTCCACCATTACCTCAACCGTCGCCTCACCACCTAGGCCGCCCGCCGGCGCCGCCCTAACCGCCGCCGCCGCACCCCCTACCTCCCCTCTTCCCTTCGCTACTTCCACCATCCCCAATTTCCCCCTCATTTCCTCCAATTTCAACCAAACCCATCCCACCTCCATCTTCTTCTTCTCCAAAATCCACCATCAACCCACCACCTCCTCCACTTCCAACCTACCAATCACAACCTCCTTCATCTCCTCCACTCCCCAACACCACCAATCACCACCACAACCACCATGACCATCTCCACCATCAACCACCTCCATCTCCTTCAACATTACAAACACACAACCACAACAACAAAACAACCACCAATCCTCCCCCCTTGGGCAGCCCACGCGCGCGCCTCTCCCCTGACGGCGGCGCCGCCGCCGGCCATCTCCCCTCCAATTCATTTTTTTTCTTTCTTTCCTTCCTTCTTTCTTCTTTCATTCTTTCTTTCTTTCTTTTCATTTCTTTCCCTAAATAAACTAACTTATCCCTCACTTTCCTAAAGTACCCCTCCCCTCATTCCCTTATTACTTCCCTATATTTACAACTCTACTCCCTTCCCTTTTAACTCCTATTTTCCCTTTTAAAACACCCTATTTTCTCTCTCTCCTTCCTAAAACTTTCTCTCTCCTCTCTCATTCCCTCTCTAATATTTCTATAAATAATTATAATTATATATTTTAATATACAACTATTGGCTAGCGCGGGTTATCTTAGATTTTTAACCGGTATTTCACCCCGGTTTCAGGCGAGTGCTTTTTAATACACTTAAAATAAACGCTCTTGTATTTATAGCATAATATCTATATGTGGATATTTTAACATGCCTAGCACTTGCTACTGTAGTTTTACCATGCTATGTGAGTAATGTATGATGTTGTACTTCGTATTTACACCGGCACTCGGTATTGACACCTGCACTCGGTATTTATACTGGTACTCAGTATTTACACCAACACTTGGCATGATACACTTGATATATGATTTATGACTCCGGCACTCGGTATTTACACTGGTACTCGATATTTGCATCGGCACTTGATATTTGAAACCTGTCCCACGGCACTTGATATTTAGACACATGTACTTGATATATGCTATATTTGACATATGATACCCGACACCGGTACTTGCCATGCTATATTTAGCAATTGACATGCTATCACCTAGCAATAGTATATTTGACCTGATATTGTGATACCTGACCAGATACTATAACACTTGACACCTGTATCTCCTGACATATTCATGGCTATCACTTTTACGGGGACTTGATTATTATATTATTACCATATATTTGGTACTCCTGAACTCTTGTATACTTGAACCCCTGAAATAGGGAGGCTCCTGACATTACTCCTGATATTATACTCCTCTTGACCCCGTAATAGGATACCATGGATATTGGACTTTTGTGAATACCCCGTGAACATTATTATTTGAGACTCTGTTATATTTAAACAACTTACACCGGGATGGGGGAAATTGATGGGTATCGATATAGCTTCTGTGTTTATGGTGGCCATACATATGTTGTACAACTATTCCTATTGGATTCGACCTGGAGGCCACCAGGCGTTTCTGAGGGGTGTACTGGCACCCCTACCCCCTTGCCTGCCTGCCGGGTGTGCTATAATCCCCTGGGTATATCCTGTGGGAACGGTGACACTCTATTCCTGTTCGGACGTATACTAAGACCTTCAGGCATATAGTAAGTCCCGGTGCCTAGCGGTACGTTCCGGCTCAGTACCGGATACTCCTGGACCATTGTCCCGGGCATGCACGGGACCCATTCTAAACATGATTCGTCGTTCCCCATCAATTTTCAATGACCAACCTCGCTCGGCTTGTATGCGGAAGTATATGGCACCGGTCATATACCGAAACATACAAATTGAACGAGTCTTAATAATAACTTGATAATTGGCTTCATGCTACATAAATTTTATTGTCATGTTCATACTTACTATTTATTGTAGTTACTCCATGCTTGCTAACTTGATTACATGACATTTGACCTGCTACACTTACTTTTATTTCATGCCACATAAATTCTAATGTTATTTCCATATTTCACTATTTATTGTGGTCATTCCATGCTTATTGATTTGGGTACATTATACTTGACATGATGTACTTGCTATTATTTGTACTTGCAACTTGGCTTCTTTTTGCATTCGCTGGGTTGCCCATTAACAACCCTGGATTTGTATGTTCAGATTTGACAGGTTGGACCAAGGTGGACCCTTCAGCTGAGGACCAGGCCTACTTCGAGGAGCAGGCAGATCAGCCGTAGCTTCGTCCCATCTTTCCCTGCTCGCGAGATTCTCTTTTCCAGCTCGTGAGCTATTATCTTTTGTACCCTGTACAGTCTACTTTTGTACTATCTGAAATCACCTAGACGGGGGTGAATAGGTATAGTGCTAATCTAGAAACTAAATGCGGAAATTAAAACTAATTTGCAACTACACTTAGTGCAACCAACGAGTGTAGCCGAATTCCCCGTGAAGGGCTCTGGACTAACTCCTCTTGATTCCTCTGAATAAGAGTTGAGGCGCTATATGAAGCTCTCGTGGTAAGCACAAGTGAGGCACACACACAACCAAGCATATAAGAATAAGCAATATGAATCAATGCAAGGCACAACACAAGCATATGAATGATATGACAATATGAATAATGCACAACACAAATAAGAGAGAGAGAGTTTAGAGTCAATGGATCAAACGCAAACACAAATATATGTTTCGAGGTTCGAGCCCCTAGCTCTACGTCCCCACCTTCACCGAGAAGGATTTCCAATCCACTAATTTGTCCACCGAGGACTCCCACCGAGGGAACCTCCACCGAGGAGGATTTTGTACAACCGGGAGTACCGAACTCCTCTCTCAACCAATACAACCTCCACCGAGGCAACACAATCACCACCTCACACACGAGAGGTAAACCCGTAGCCAAACAACCACAAATCACCTCTACCGAAGAGGGATACAAACACCAATCCAACTCCACCTCACCAAGAGGGAGTAAACCACAATCTCAACCTCTACCAAAGAGGGAGCAACACAAGAAAAGGTGTTTACAACTTGGAGGCTTCAACAACCTCAAACAATTTCTTTTCCACAAAAACAAATGATCCTAAATAGATAGGATAGAAGATAGCTCAAGTGTGAAAAAACAAAGTGTTTTGATCAAAGAAATTCTCTTGGGAAAACACCAAAATAGATATAGAAGTTTAGATCAAAAACTAATTCCCAAAACCCTAATTTCTTTGAAATAAACAAAACACTTTAAAACAAATAAAATGGATCTTTAAGCTCTTTAAACACTTTTAAAAATTTGCTTTGAAAACCAGAGAATAGGGAAATTTTTGCTCTGAAAAATGTTGCCAAAATCTCAAAGAAATGGGGCTTAAATAGGCCTCTCCAAAAATATAGCCGTTGGCTGAATTTGTCAGCCAGAACAGCTGGCGGGCGACCGCCCGATAACCGCCAACGGTCAAATTTTTGACCGCTGGAAGAAACCGGTCGACCGCTCGGTCGACCGCCCAAAAACAGAGAGCAGAGCTCTCTGGTCCGGTCGACCGCCCGGTCGACCGGCCCAAGTGCCAGGCAACGTGAACAGATCTGTGCACGTCGGTCGGTCGACCGCTCGGGATCCTGGTCGACCGGCCGGTCGACCGCCAGAGCCTGTCAGGCACTGTTCTGGGTCAGAAAAATATGTTAAAAATATTTCTAAAAATTACCATAAATCTTCTAAAAATCCATAAAAACATTTTTATCATATTACATAGATATACAAACATGTGATAATATTTCAAGACAAATATCAAACATTTTGAACCATTTTTGTGTCTTGCAAATATTATCAAAAACCAAAAACTGTATTTTGTCAAACTTGGAATTTTCAATAGGAAATCTGATTTTTCCTAAAACTCATTGAAATACAAAAACATGATACTTAAACACTTTTAGGCATGTTGCATATGGACATAAGTCCAATATACATGAAACATATACATATCATAGTTTTTGTCTTTAATTCCAAAATAATGTTTTGTTAAAATACCAAAACACTAAAACTCATGAATAGGCATACCAAAATAAGTTTGTATAGGAAGTTAAAGCATGTATGTATATAGAACACATCTAATATACATTTAAACCATGTAAACTTATTTTGATCTAACTTATTCATGAAAACAAATATCGGTTAAAACCAAAAAACTGAAAAACCGAATCCAAAACATGAAACGTGTGTGTGTTGTGAACTTGAGCATATCACACTATCTAATCTTTACAAATGGATCTAAAACAAACTAAACTAGGATACCTAAGTCTTCTTGACGATCTCCATCTTCAAGTCGACTCGATCCAAAACGTGATCCACCGAGCTTGACTCCAACGAGTGCTATGTATGATCTTGATGCTCGGGCTCTGGAATCACCATGTGAAAGCTTCTAAACCATCTTGTTGAAGCTAATCACCAACTAATATCTTGATTAATGATCTGAAACTAAACATCATAAGATAATTAGTAAACATAACTACATGAGTTAATCATCATCAAAACTAGAGTGGAAGGCCCCTGGGCCAACAATCTCCCCCTTTTTGATGATGACAAAACTCATGGAGTTATATATGCATGGATTAAAGTTAAGCTTCAAAGAGCTCCCCCTTAACTCATGCATAGCAATAAACAAGCAAATAAATATGCAATGAAGGCTCATAAACATGTATGCATTGATATGCATAAAACAAGATATCAAATACAAAAACATGCTCTTGATATCAATAAAAACATGCTCTTAAATAGTGCTCTTGATATCAATTAAACGACAAACTAATAAATAAAAATAAACATGCATATAAACTCAAATACTTCTCCCCCCTTTTTGTCAATCATCAACAAAGGGGTCCAAGTAAAAACAAAAACATTCTTCTCTCCTTTTTTGTTCGAAACAAAGAATTAACAAAAGGGGTAAAACAAACAAATCAATATAAGTTTTCATGGATACCAATTGAAATAAATAGATCAATAGATACTAATGAAAATAAATAAAAACTTGATACCAATTGAGTAAACAAATAAGCATCTTGATACATATTTTGAGAAAACAAATACAATCTTGATACCAATTAAAGTATTATTCTTTTTAAACATATGATACCAAATTGAAATTATTATTTTCTATCATAAAGCAAGGGAGTGGAATACAAAACCAATGGTAAACCAAATACCAATTGAAAGATAAAATACGAGTTTTCTCCCCCTTTATGAAATACCAATTAAAACAATGTCTAAGCTTGTATTACCAATTGAAAACTAATCAATTGAAACATGATGATCATTAAAACTCAAGCTTAGCATAAACAAATATATGTATGAAAAATTAGATACCAATCGAAATTGATACTATTTGAAGAGTATGCATACATACATAAAAATATATATGAGTATACAAGAAATGTCAATATTGATACCAATTGAAAGAATCCAATGATACCAATTGAAAGAATCCAATGATATCAAATGTATATCTTATATAACCTACCACCCATTCATGCTCAGGTTTAAAATGATTTTCAATAAAGAACATACAAGGCATGGACTCCCATCCAACCGCCCGTAGAAGGTAGGGGTTTTCAAAAATAGGTTTGAAAATAGAGTATGTTTGAAAACTCTACCATAACGAAGAATCCGAACTAGTTAAATGAAAAAACTTCTAAACTAGTACGAAATCCTTCAAGCAAGGAATAAAACGAAATTATATTTCATGAAGTACATGTAAATCACATGGCACTAAATACTCGAAGTCCATAAAGCCCATACATACTCATGAAAACATAATCATGAGAAACATTTAAATGAAGTGAGTGTACAAGTGTTATGTGACACAAATAATCATGAAAATAGACATTCAAGTTCAATATTCCTTAAAACATGAAAATCATCAAAACTCGATTTCTTCAAGGCATATGTATGTCAAGTATAAACTAAAGTATACATACATATCCAAAACATAACGAGTCCACAAATGTATATGCATTAAGGCACGTGGCTCAAAGGATGTATATGTATAAACAATAGTTTGGACAAGATAGACATATACATGAAGTTAAACATAGAAATATGAAAAACATGGATAAAATAGGAATACAAGTTAAATGCATGAATCATCAAAACTAGACTATACTAGCACATATAATGGGTACAGATAATCGTTTAAGCCCAAACATATAAAAGTTTATTTGTGGTCCACTATATGTACAAGTATAAATCCTAGTCTAAATGAAAACTAACATTTAAACATATATTCAAATCATGAAGCATAAACGAGACATAAATCAACATGATAAACATAAACATGATCATTATGTATATGCATGTGCATTAGATCTAGGACATACATATTAGTTAAAAACAAATGTGAGAACACTAAATATAGATCCATATAAAACATGGGTGTCTCAAATAACTAAACATGTATATCACTATTCTAATAAACATGACATAAGCATAATGAACAATAAAACATGACATGCTATAAATCGATGAACACGAAAAGCATGCAAATAAAAATGGGAGTTAGAGATCGATACCAAAACCGATGAAGGCACCTCTCTAGTTCTCCAAACCAAGTGGTCCTCCCACCAAACTTCCCTTGAAAGTGATGCATCCAAATAGTAATCTTTAGGCTCGGAACGCATCCACCTCAAGGCACCATCACTCTCACGTCATGCGAGAGCCCACACCTAAATCATAACAATAGGGGTGGTCTTTGGTACCCATACTCTTTTGGGTCCATGGGGGTTAGTACTTTTTCTAACCCAAACAAATTTATTTGCTTAATTTTCGTCATGTATACGATCATAGCAAAATTTAGCAAGGTGGCCCTTACGTTCACAATGTGTACAAGTGTACACATGAGCATACATGTGATGGGTGTGTACATGAGGAGCATGTGTATGCCATGGAGGGTATGCATACAAAGATGGAACTTGTTTCTTTTCCAAACAAAGATTCCAAACGTGTATGGCTCTTGGCACATTGGCTCAAAGTGGAGCCCAAACAATCCATATTCTTCTTTAACAAATTTATATCTTTTTCAATTGTAGAAGAAGTGGAGCATGCAATAGGTGATCTAGAAGAACCTATCCTAGCATGGCAAACATGTGCATCAATATCATTTTGCAAAGAAATATTTTTTCTTTAAACAAACATCTAAATCCTTGAAAATAGAAGCAATTTTTATTTTTAAAGAATCATTCTCTTTTAAAACAAAGTTAACTCTTGAAGACAAGTTTTCATTTTTTTTAAAACATTTTCACAATCATTTCTATTTTTCAAAATTTTGTTTTCATTAATAGCAAGTTCAAGTTTAGATCTCAATGAATCCCTATCATTAGAAATCTCCACTTTCTCTTGCAAAATCAAGTCAAGTTTAGAAGACAATTTTCATTTTCTTTATTTAAAGCAAAGATCTTCTTTTTCAAAATGTTATATTTTTCAATTAATTTTTCACAAACTATAGATAGTTCTTCATTCAAAGCATTGGCATCAACATATTCATTTGAAGAACTAGCATCACTACAATCTAGTTGAGATTCCGAATGTACCTCAAGGGAGTCATTCCCTTGGACCATGAAGCATTGTGACTCGGATTCTCCGCTAGATTCCTCCGGTTGGATTGGCATTTGAAGCTTGGAGGTGGAGGTGGTTGTCAACTTGTTCCACACTACCAAAGCGGAATCAAGATTAGAAACAAGCATAAGATAATTTTTATTAAGCGTGCTTCTAATAGTCTCTAGGGCTAGTGCATTGGCCCCTATATAGTTGCTATTACCAAGATAGCATTTCTTGGTAGCGGCAAGAAAAACATGCAAGCCTAGGATTTTCCAATAACAACTCATCTTGGCCTTCCAAATATCAAGTCTAGAGATATCAAACATAGGCTGGCTATCCATGAGTGCAAACTATATGTGTGCAAATGCAAATGCTAGATTAGCAAACCAAGATCTCACTCCTAGGTGGTTAAACCAAATATCAGGAGCGGAGGCTCTGATACCAATTGAAATCACCTAGAGGGGGGGTGAAAGGTGATAGTGCTAATCTAGAAACTAAATGCGAAAATTAAAACTAATTTGTAACTACACTTAGTGCAACCAACGAGTGTAGCCGAATTCCCCGTGAAGGGCTCTGGACTAACTCCTCTTGATTTCTCTGAATAAGAGTTGAGGCGCTATATGAAGCTCTCGTGGATAAGCACAAGTGAGGCACACACACAACCAAGCATATAAAAATAAGCAATATGAATCAATGCAAGGCACAACACAAGCATATGAATGATATGGCAATATGAATAATGCATAACACAAATAAGAGAGAGAGTTTAGAGTCAATAGATTAAACGCAAACACAAAGATATGTTTCGAGGTTCGAGCCCCTAGCTCTACGTCCCCGCCTTCACCGAGAAGGATTTCCAATCCACTAACTTGTCCACCGAGGACTCCCACCGAGGGAACCTCCACCGAGGAGGATTTTGTACAACCGGGAGTACCGAACTCCTTTCTCAACCAATACAACCTCCACCGAGGCAACACAATCACCACCTCACACACGAGGGGTAGGCCCGTAGCCAAACAACCACAAATCACCTCTACTGAAGAGGGATACAAACACCAATCCAACTCCACCTCACCAAGAGGGAGTAAACCACAATCTCAACCTCTACCAAAGAGGGAGCAACACAAGAAAAGGTGTTTACAACTTGGAGGCTTCAACAACCTCAAACAATTTCTTTTCCACAAAAACAAATGATCCTAAATAGATAGGATAGAAGATAGCGCAAGTGTGAAAAAATAAAGTGTTTTGATCAAAGAAATTCTCTTGGGAAAACACCAAAATAGATATAGAAGTTTAGATCAAAAACTAATTCCCAAAACCCTAATTTCTCTGAAATAAACAAAACACTTTAAAATAAATAAAATGGATCTTTAAGCTCTTTAAACACTTTTAAAAACTTGCTTTGAAAACCAGAGAATAGGGAAATTTTTGCTCTGAAAAATCTTGCCAAAATCTCAAAGAAATGGGGCTTAAATAGGCCTCTCCAAAAATATAGCCGTTGGCTGAATTTGTCAGCCAGAACAGCTGGCGGTCGACCGCCAACGGTCAAATTTTTGACCTTTAGAAGAAGCCGGCCGACCGCCCAAAAACAGAGAGCAGAGCTCTCTGGTCCGGTCGATCGCTCGGTCGACCGGCCCAAGCGCCAGGCAACGTACACAGATCTGTGCACGTCGGTCGACCGCTCGATCGACCGACTCTGGATCCCGGTCGACCGGCCGGTCGACCGCCAGAGCCTGTCAGACACTGTTTTAGGTCAGAAAAACATGTTAAAAATATTTCTAAAAGTTACCATAAATCTTCTAAAAATGCATAAAAATATTTTTATCATATTACATGGATATACAAACATGTGATAAATATTTCAAGACAAATATCAAACATTTTGAACCATTTTTGTGCCTTGCAAATATTATCAAAAACCAAAAACTATATTTTGTCAAACTTGAAATTTTCAATAGGAAATCTGATTTTTCCTAAAACTCATTTAAATACAAAAACATGATACTTAAACACTTTTAGGCTTGTTGCATATGGACATAAGTCCAATATACATGAAACATATACATATCATAGTTTTTGTCTTTAATTCCAAAATATTGTTTTGTTAAAATACCAAAACACTAAAACTCATGAATAGGCATACCAAAATAAGTTTGTATAGGAAGTTAAAGCATGTATGTATATAGAATACATCTAATATACATTTAAACCATGTAAACTTGTTTTGATCTAACTTATTCATGAAAACAAATATCGGTTAAACCAAAAAATCGAAAAACTGAATCCAAAACATGAAACGTGTGTGTGTTGTGAACTTGAGCATATCACACTATCTAATCTTTACAAATGGATCTAAAACAAACTAAACTAGGATACCTAAGTCTTCTTAACGATCTCCATCTTCAAGTCGACTCGATCCAAAACGTGATCCACCGAGTTTGACTCCAACGAGTGCTATGTATGATCTTGATGCTCGGGCTCTGAAATCACCTTGTGAAAGCTTCCAAACCATCTTGTTGAAGCTAATCACCAACTAATATCTTGATTAATGATCTGAAACTAAACATCACAAGATAATTAGTAAACATAACTACATGAGTTAATCATCATCAAAACTAGAGTGGAAGGCCTCTGGGCCAACACTATCTAGTGTTGTAATATTGATGTAATATTACGTCACTATTTGTGATGACTAAGTACTTGTACTATTTTTTGTTGGAATGTATAATATCACGTATTTTTGCACTCTGATTCATGTATTGTGTTGTATTGATACTTAGCGTACATACGTGATGATACCATCGCCCTGCGTATGTACGTCGCAGTGGCGTCTCCGTACCCGCCGGGATCGGGGCGCCACATAATGTAATAGATGGTGACAATCTATGTAAAGGTGTTTCCTTTCTTCTCCATTGTATCTTCTCCATCTTCTACATGATACTTAGCTAGATTTTCTTCTCATGGTGACTAACTACTAACCACTAACTAGCTAACCACTCACTTGATAATCCACATGAATCTAGTAGCCTCTACAAGGCCTTGCTCTTGCAAGAGCCATTCATGGCTCATGATGATGGGTTCTAACATCTAGCTTGCTAACCTGCTAACCAAGCTAACTCTCTTATTTCATGCTTACTTCTAATAGTTTTAATGATCTAATGTTTGTATTAGCTTGCTCCTGATGCAAGTTTTGAATGTGAAGAACCATCTTATTTGCCATACTTTGTATCGTCTCTTAAAGCCAAGGACTTGTGATGGCCAAGGGTCCATGTGAGGTAACTATCACTAAGAGGTTAGCATGTTAGTGGAGTAATTAGTAGTTAAAAACCATAAGATTTCTTTCATAGTATTCCTTATTCTTTTTACTTTGTTTTAAGAATCATTTTCAAAACTTTTTTATCATTTTCTTATCGATGTTTTCACCAACTTCTTAGTTCACCTTGTTTCATCTTCTTTTCTGTTTTATTTTCTAAATCACTTCTCTTTTGTTTTCACATCGCCGTTTTCATCATCTTCACCTATTACTTCAATATTTCTTTTCTTTTTCTCATTCTTTTAACAAAGAAGAACTGTTAACAACCGACGTGAATAAAAACAGTTAATGCTTCTATCGCCTCCCGTCTCTGTGGGTTCGATTCGTTGAGCCAATGCTATAACGGAAGTATCGAAGGAACATTCGCACACATACATTTTCACAGATTTCATAAAACAAACGTTTTCGAGTGCTAGTTCCGCCCGATCAATAATCATTCGACCCCCTGATGGCTAGGACTTCATTCTTCATTTCATCACTCGGCTCTTGTTCATCTTGACATGAGAAATGATGTCTTGGACAACCTTCTCGAAACGAAGAGTCTCCTTGCTAAACATGAATGTGGTCTGAAAATGCCTGAAGGATGATGGCAACGATCGCAGCAAAAGCAAATCATTGTCCTCCTCTTCGTTATTTGACCTCCACCTGAACAAATCGTTCACACAATGATTAAACTCATTGAGATGCTCCATAACATCATCTCCTTCCTCCATACGAAGGTTAAGCAACTGATTTTTTTTAGGAATAGATTATTAGAAAGCATCTTTTCATGTACAACTTCTCAAGTTTCTCTCATGTACCTTTTGCGACCTTCTCATCCATTACAGTATATGTGACCTCATCGGAAAGATGCAGCTCAATGGAGCTCATTGAATTGAGATCCGCCTTATAACAAGCCTCTGCGGTCATTGCCTCGGGCTTGTGCTCGATGCCCAATATGCCCATGTGGAGATCTTATTGAATAAAAATGTTCTTCATATTTTGCTGCCATAGAGTGAAGTTGGTTCGCCCATTGAATGGCTTCAACTCAACCTCACGCCACCGACCATCATTTTCTCTTCAGCCATCGTGAATACCCCAACCGAGCTCTGATACCACTTTGTTGTCGTTCAGGATCAAAACGTTGCCGTGAGGATCTTGTTCTTGATGGCACTTAAAGCAAACAAATAAAATGATCAACGCACCAAAATAATGTAATGCTACAACAGATAAACACAAGAATTTACGTGAAAACGCAAACGGGCAAACTACGGGTTGAGCTTGTAGATCGGAGGGGGCTTCACTATGTCGGAATCAACAAAAGAGTACAAGACACATGACACACCTGACTACGCCAACTTCCATCGTACACAACTCATACACACTCACATTCAACAAACTCAACGCCAGAGCTCTCCTCAAGTAAGAAAGAGAAACTTTCCTCCACTCAAACACTCTCTATCTCTTAAGAAAACAAGTGGAACATACTTTTAACTTAGAATCAAGAATAGCCAAATTGTTTACCATTGCTTGCCTCTCCAAAACAAGGAGCATGCCTATTTATAGGCTTGAGTGAACCCTCTAGGACCTTCTGGTTATCTTCCCATTTCCATGCACAAATAAGACTCTTGGGATTCACAAATTCAATCAAAAAGTCACAACCCTTTGAATTTCTCCGTGTAGATTCATGCACCCAGAATTTGAATGGATATGATACATTGACAGGGAATAACTTCTTCAATACAACTCCTATTTGAGTGATTCAAAGCTTGACATGCAGCTGAAATGATTTTCTGCAATTTTTATATTGAAGACAGAGCCAAATAAAAATTGCATCATGTTTCTTTCATGGCTTCTTCTATTAGCTCCTATTTTTGGATCCTATTCTCCCTTTGGAGATCGTTAAATTACTGTGGTTGTACTTCATAAATATATGAAAGCCACGGACTTTGTCCTATCTTCCTCTTGCTGGAACTATGCGACTGTCTTAGCAAATGTCAAATTCTGTTAATGTGCTTTTCAGATTTTTATTCTAGGATTTTTTTTGTATTTAATATGATTATTGCTTCTTTCTGGTCCATTTATATATGTGTACAGGATGTAAATAGTAGAAGGTAACTTTTCTTTAATAAAAGTAGCAGTATCCTGATTTTATATCCTAATTCCTGATGTCAATACCAGCCTACCAGCTATAAATATGCTAATATGCATCGCCAATTACATTATCCATTCTGTTTACAATGTAGACATCCAGATTATATGGCACTCGATCTCAAAAGTATGGTTTAGTTAGTTATGTGGCATGAAACTGAGTAATCTGAAGAGATTTGTTCAGATTTAGTTATGTGATGCGTGACTGACCAAGGTTTTCCCCAAGGAAGATGTTATCTACTTGATGCAAGATGAGGTATGACACATCTGTGAATGTCATCAAAGATGCCCTTGTGATGTGGTTGATTATGTATAATATTGCTGAGGATCAAGAGTATATGATTTTGAGATTTTTCTTAAATACCCCTCTCTTTGACTTGGTGAAGGCTTGCAGTACTTCCCCAGTGATGGTGGTGATATTGTGTTCACATTGCATCTTTCTGGGATGCTGACATAGTTTTTGTAACTTCAGTTGTGTTGCCTACTGATACTTATTCCATGGCTTTACCTAGATGATAGAGGTAAATTGATGGAGTATTGTAAATGGAGATTAATTTCCACATATACACTTGATTGCTATTGCACACTTTCCATATGTCCTCTTACATCAAAGAGAGTGCATTGTGAAACTAGTGCAGGCTTGATTAGGTAAACTAGCAATTGATGGAACATTTTCCTAGTGCATGTGTTACTCTTTAACTTCTCTTTGGGGTACTTGTTAAATTTTTGAAAGATAGACATGGTCAGAATAATTGGCAGGTGAAAATTATTCAAATGAGAAGTGACAAGAACACGAGATTCAGAGCTTGAAACCGAAACTTAATCTAAAGACTTGAATCAGAGGACTTTGCTAAAAATTAGACAGAAGAAATGTGGACCAGTAGGTCTAGAAGTATAAACCTAACAGAATCAAATTTCATTAAAATTCATCGAGGAGATTGTTTTTTTGACGGACTTTTTCGTGTATTTGCTGGTACGTTGCTGGTACTTTTCGTGTTAATTCACCCTATTATATGAGCTATTGCTTTCTTTTGTTCTCTCTGGGACTCTTATAACTGGTAATTGAAGAAGTGTGTCATGGCTCGTGTCTAGAACTTCCACGATCATTTCTTATCTTTTGATGCAACTCATAACAGCAGTGCTTATTTGCAAGTCTTCGTGAATTCTAACACGTTTTCTCCTCACCTAATGTTGTTGCAGTACTATTTCGACACCCTTTTTCCTCGGATTCCAGTTCCCCTCATGCGCCAGATTGCTGCCAATCTTGAGAGGAAGAAGCTCCCCACTAAGCACTGTGGAGTGACTGGAGAAACCAGCCTGTCATGATTCCGAGGACACAGCCCACCGCAACCACACGCCCGAGCCCCATATCGTGCCTCCACTCGGGACTCATCCCCAGTCCGGAGGACATTGCCTCCCCACAGTGAACGAAGCCATAGTAGAAAAGGACCTGACCATGATCGTGAGCATGACAGGTAGAGATAAAGACCGTGATCGGGACAGGGAGAGGGGGTATGATCATGATCGACACGGGGGTGATCGTGACAGTAGACATAAGATATTCCTATCAATCAAGGTTACCCAGAGAGGGATAATGGGGGACGGGACTATGAAAGGAGTGGGTGAGACATTGATCGGAGCAGGAGCAGGAGCCGGAGCGTGCAAACCCCCATGTTGTTGGGGGAGGAAGTCGTCGAAGAGTCGATGAAGAAGATGTTGGCCCAAAGGCCTTTCAGTCTAATTTTGATGATGATTAACTCATGTAGTTATGTGTACTAATAATCTTGTGATTTTAGTTTTAGATCATTAATCAAGATGTTAGTAGGTGATTAGCTTCAACAAAGAGGGTTTGGAAGCTTTCACATAGTGATTCAAGAGCCCGAGCGACAAGATCATACATAGCACTCTCTGGAGTCAAGCTCGGTGGATTACGGAGTTTTGGATCGAGTCGGCTTGGAGACGGCGCTCTACAAGAAGACTTCGGTACCTAGTTTAGTTTGAGTTTTAGATCCATTTGTAATGATTAGAATAGTATGATATGCTCAAGTTCACAACACACACGTTTCATGTTTTGGATATTGGTTTTCGATTTTTCCGTTTTGGTTTAACCGATCTTGGTTTTCATGAATAGATATTATATCAAAACAAGTTTACATTGTTTTATGTATATTAGATGTGTTCTATATACATACATGCTTCAACTATTTTAACAAACTTAGTTTGATAGTCTATATCATGAGTTTTGTGTTTCGGTATTTTTAACAAGACTTGTTTTGGGATTTAAAGTCAAAAACATGGATATATATATGTTTCATGTATATAGGATTATATCCATATACATCATCCCTAAATGTTGTTTATACCATGTTTTTGTTTTTGGATGAGTTTTGGACAAAACGTATTTTCAATTCAAAAATCTAAGGTTTAGAAAATACAGTTTTTGGTTTTTAGCAAAATTTCTATAACACAAAAATAGTTCAAAATGTCTGAGATTTGTGTTAAAATTCTTAACACAAGTTTATATTTCAATAAAAAATGATAAAACTATTTTTGTGGAATTTTAGAGATTTTATGGGAATTTTTATGAGATTAAAAATCCAGTTTTTCAGTCCTAGGTTTTGGCTGCCAGGCTCTGGCGGTCGACCGTAACGGTCGACCGGGCCAGGAGCCGGTCGACCGTAGCGGTCGACCGGACGTGCATAAGATTGTGCACGTAGCCGTATCAGTCGACCGGTCGCCCGACTGAAAGCAACCCACTCTCGGGTTGCTCCGGTCGACCGGGCGGTCGACTGGCTAGAGAGCCGTTGCTCTCTGGTTCTGGGGCCGGTCGACTGGGCGGTCGACCGGTAGCTGCCAGCGGTCAAAAATTAACCGTTGGCCGGTCGACCGGACGGTCGACCGGTAGTTCATTTTTGGCAGAATTTACTGCCAACGGCTATATTCTTCTAGGGACTATAAATACCCCATTAATGGCCTGTTTTCACTAAGAATTTTTGGACGAAATTTCTGAGCTTTCTCTAGTGTTTAAACAAGTTTTAAAAAGAGTCTCTTTGTGCTAAAAGATCTATCTTATTGTTTTAAAGTGTTTTTATATTTCAAAGAAAAATAGTCTTTTGGGAATTGGTTTTGGTTCATTCAATCTATATCTTTGTGAAGATTTCCCAAGTGATTTTTCTTTGTTTTAAACACTTTGTTTTTCACACTTGAGCTTCATTCTATCCTATCTATAGGGTCTTTGTGTTTGTGAGAAAAAGAGATTGTTTGTGGTCTTTTGATTTCCAAGTTGTAAACCCCTTATTTGCTTGGCTTTGTGCCTTTCCCTCATTGTGTTGAGGAGGTTGTGCAAGTGGGTTGCATCCCTCAAGTTGTGAGGTGATCTTTGTGTAGCTTTGTGCTAATCCCTCAAGTTGTGAGGTGATTGTTTGTTGGCTTGGTGCTTTGCCTCTAGAAGGAAGTTGTGGTTGTAAAGAGAGGAGTTGGGTACTCCTACTTATTGTATTGCCCCAAATCCTCGGTGGAGGTTCCCTGTGTGGGAGTCCTTTGTGGACAAGCTAGTGGATTCGAAATCCTTCTGGGTGAAGGCAGGGATGTAGAGCTGGGTGCTCGAACCTCGATACAAATCTTGTTGTTTGCGCTTGATCCATTGACTCTCTCTCTCTCTCTTTACTTTGTGCATTGTTCATATTGCTATATCATATACTTGCTTGTGTGTTGTTGTAATTAGTTTTAAATTCCGCATTTAGTTCACTTGATTAGCTCTATCACCTATTCACCCCCTCTAGGTGATTTCAATTGGTATCAGAGCCTCCGCTCCTGATATTTGGTTTAACCACTTAGGAGTGAGATTTTGGTTTGCTAATCTTCATTTGCATTTGCACACATATAGTTGTACTCATGGATAGCCTTCCTATGTTTGATATTTCTAGACTTGATATTTGGAAGGCCAAGATGAGTAGTTATTTGAAAGCCCTAGGCTCTAGGGTTTACCAAGTCATTACCAAGGAATCCTACCCTAATGATAGCAAGCATAGAAAGGCCAATGCACTTGCACTTAAGACACTTAGAGCATCTCTTGATAAAGATTTATTACATGTGTTTGCTCACTATGATTCAGTTTTTGCAGTTTGGAGCATTATGACTTCTCCCGAGCTTCCAAAGATTATCGATAGGATGAGGAGATCTAGGAAAGACAAGTCCGACGAGCGTTTGCCTCATGGTCCAAGGGAATGACTCCCTTGAGGTACAATCGGAATCTCTACTAGATGATAGCTCTAGTTCCTATTGCTATGGATGTTTAGAAGTTCAAACCTTAAATGTAGAACTTGCTACAAAGCTTGAAAAGTTTTTGGAAAAACATGAACTTTTGAAAAAGAAGAACTTTGAACTAAAAGAAGAAATGAAGGATTTGTGTTCAAGTTTTGAATTGACTTTGCAAGAGAAGGAAGAGATTGCTAGTGAACGTGACTCACTTAAATCCCAACTAGAACTTGCCCTAAAGGAAAATGAATTTTTGAAAAGCAAAAATGATTGTGATGATGTTTTGAAAAACAATGAAGCTTTATCTTCAAAATTAGATGTTATTTTAAAAGATAACATTTTTTTGAAAAATGAAATTGATTTTATTTCAAAAGAATTAGATTTAGTTTTAAATAAAATAAATCTTTGAAAAATGATATTGATACACATGTTTGCCATGCTAGTGTAGCTTCTTCATCTAGCACACCTATTGCATGCTCCACTTCATCTTTAAGTATTGAAAATGATATAAATGTTTTAAAGAAAAGTGTTGATTGTTTGGGCTCCACTTTAAGCCAATGTGCTTTGAACCATTCACGCTTGGAATCCATGTTTCGCAAGAAACAAGTTCCATCTTTACATGCACATCATATACGGCATACACATGCTCCTCACGAACACAAACATCACACTATGTATGCTCATGTGTACACTTGTACACATTGTGATCGTAAGGGCCACCTTGCTA
The DNA here is from genome assembly GCA_038442645.1 of Agave tequilana. Lineage (NCBI taxonomy): Eukaryota > Viridiplantae > Streptophyta > Magnoliopsida > Asparagales > Asparagaceae > Agave > Agave tequilana. The sequence goes on along the minus strand of JAVJIF010009102.1, from coordinate 130,954 downwards.
GATTTTGTTATGATCGTATACATGATGAAAATTTAGCAAATAATTTTGTTTGGGTTAGGAAAGGTACTAACCCCAATGGACCCAAAAGAAAATGGGTACCAAAGACAACCCCTATGATTTTTGATGTAGGTGTGGGCTCTCGCATCACGTGAGAGTGGCGGTGCCTTGAAGTGGATGCGTTCCATGCTTAAAGAAAACAATTTGGATGCATCACTTTCAAGGGGAGTTTGGTGGAGAGGACCACCATTGGTTTGGAGAACTAGAGAGGTGCCTTCATCGATTTTGGTATCAATCTCTAACTCCTGTTTATATTTGCATACTTTTCATGTCGTTGATTTATAGCATGTCATGTTTTATTGTTCATTATGCCTATGCCATGTTTATTAGATTAGTGATATACATGTTTAGTTATTTGAGACACCCTTGTTTAAAATGGATCTATATCTATATGTTCTCACCTTATTTTTAACTAATATGCATGCTCTAGATCTAATACATATGCATACACATAATGATCATATGGATGTTTATGATTCTTGTTTTGATATTTCCTATTTTTGATGTTTATAGTTTATTATGTTAAATGTCATGATTCTTAGATCATTGACATGCATGTATAGCTTTTGAGATCACCCATGTTTATATGGACCCATATGTTGTGTTCTCACCATTGTTTAGCTATTATGTATATCATAGGTCTAATAGCATGTGAATTTACATAATGATCATTTTTATGATTATCATGTTGATTTATGTCCCGTTTTATGCCTCATGTTTTGAATATACGTTTAAATGTTAGTTTTCATTAAGAGTAGAATTTATACTTGCACATATAGTGGGCCACAAATAAATCTTTATATATGTTTGTGCTTGGATGCTTATTTGTACCCATTAGATGTTCTAGTATAGTCTAGTTTTAATGATTCATGCATTCTAACTTGTATTCCCCATTTTGGCTATGTTTTATGATCTTGTGTTTTCACTTCATGTATACGTCTATTTTGTCAAACTTTAAGATATACATGTATACCCCTTGAGTCATTTGCTTTTCATGCAAATCTTTATATATAGACTCAAGTGTGTTTAGGGATATGTATGTATACTTTTTGTGTTGACAAAACATACATATGCCTTGAAGTATAATTTATTTTGTTGAAAAATTTTAGATTTTCATGTCTCATGTTTAAAGGAATTTAAATTGAGCTTAATTGAATATTTTCATGATGATATGTGTCACATAACACTTGTTCACTCACTTTGTTAGGTTTCTCATGATTTTGTTTTCATGAGTATGATATGGGCTTTATGGATTTTGAGTGTTTAGTGATCATGTGAATTACATGTGTTTCATGAAAAATAATTTTGTCTTGTTCCTTACTTGAAGGATTTCGTACTAGTTAACAAATTTTTTCATAACTAGTTCTTGTTCTTCTCTTTGGTAGAGTTTTTCAAACAAACTATATTTTCAAACCTATTTTTTTGAAAACCCTACCTTTTACGGGCGGATGGATGGGTGACCATGCTCATGTATGCTTTATTTTGAAAATCATTTTAAACGTGAACATGATTGGGTGGTAGGAAGTATGAGATATACACTTGATATTATTGTTGTTTCAGTTGGTATCATTGGATTCTTTCAATTGGTATCACTATTGACATTTCTTGTATACTCATATACTTTTTTGTATGTATGCTTTCACTTCAAATAGTATTAATTTTGATTGGTATCTAATTTTTTATACATATATTTGTTTATGCTAAAGCTTGAGTTTTAATGATCATCATGTTTCAATTGATTAGTTTTCAATTGGTATCTTAAACAAGCTTATGCATAGTTTTTTTTTGGGTATTTCATAAAGGGGAGAAAACTCGTATTTTATCTTTCAATTGGTATTTGGTTACCATTAGTTTTGTATTCCACTCCCTTGCTTTATGACAGAAAATAATAATTTCAATTTGGTATCATATGCTTAAAAAGAATAATACTTTAAATTGATATCAAGATTTTATTTGTTTTCTCAAAATTGGTATCAAGATGCTTATTTGTTTACTCACAATTGGTATCAAGATTTTGTTTACTTTCAATTGGTCTCTATTGATTTATTTTTTTTTAAATGGTATCATTGATGTCAAGAATTCTTATATTGATATGTTTTAATTGGTACCATGTCGGAAGAATTTGTTTTATTGTCACTCCTTTATTGATTCTTTGTTTCGAACAAAAAGGAGAAGAATGTTTTGTTTTTACTTGGACCCCTTTGTTGATGATTGACAAAAAGGGGGAGAATTATTTGAGTTTATATGCATGTTTTTATAGCTATGCATGTTTTTATTTTGGTATCAAGTATTGGTATCAAGAGTGTTTGTTTTAAGAACATAGTTTAGTTAGTTTGATTTTTAGTGGTATCAAGAGCTTAATGCTTAATTGGTATCAAGAGCAATATTTATGAACATATTTTTTATTGGTATCAAGAGCTTGTTTTAGTTTGAGTTTTTTATTGGTATCAAGAGCTTGTTTTAATTGGTATCAAGAGCTTGTTTTATTTATGCATGTTGATGCATTTCATGTTTGGTATAAAGAACATGTTTTATGTTTTTGTATTTGGTATCTATATTTTATGCATGTCTATGCATACATGTTTATGAGCTTCATAGCATATTCTTATGTTTCTTCCTATGCATGAGTTAAGGGGGAGCTTCTTTGAAGCTTAACTTTAATCCATGCATATATAACTTCATGAGTTTTGTCATCATCAAAAAGGGGGAGATTGTTGGCCCAAAGGCCTTTCACTCTAGTTTTGATGATGATTAACTCATGTAGTTATGTGTACTAATAATCTTGTGATTTTAATTTCAGATCATTAATCAAGATGTTAGTAGGTGATTAGCTTCAACAAAGAGGGTATGGAAGCTTTCACATAGTGATTCAAGAGCCCGAGCGACAAGATCATATATAGCACTCTTTGGAGTCAAGCTCGGTGGATCACGGAGTTTTGGATCGAGTCGGCTTGGAGACGGCGCTCTACCAGAAGACTTCGGTACCTAGTTTAGTTTGAGTTTTAGATCCATTTGTAATGATTAGAATAGTATGATATGCTCAAGTTCACAACACACACGTTTCATGTTTTGGATATTGGTTTTCGGTTTTTCCGTTTTGGTTTAACCGATCTTGGTTTTCATGAATAGATATTATATCAAAACAAGTTTACATTGTTTTATGTATATTAGATGTGTTCTATATACATACATGCTTCAACTATTTTAACAAACTTAGTTTGATAGTCTATATCAAGAATTTTGTGTTTCGGTATTTTTAACAAGACTTGTTTTTGGGATTTAAAATCAAAAACATGGATATATATATATCATGTATATAGGATTATATCCATATACATCATGCCTAAATGTTGTTTAATACCATGTTTTTGTTTTTGGATGAGTTTTGGACAAAACGTATTTTCAATTCAAAAATTCAAGGTTTAGAAAATACAGTTTTTGGTTTTTGGCAAAATTTCTATAACACAAAGATAGTTCAAAATGTTTGAGATTTGTGTTAAAATTTTTAACACAAGTTTGTATTTCAATGAAAAATGATAAAACTATTTTTGTGGAATTTTAGAGATTTTATGGGAATTTTTATGAGATTAAAAATCCAGTTTTTCAGTCCCTGGTTTTAGCTGCCAGGCTCTGGCGGTCGACCGTAACGGTCGACTGGGTCAGGAGCCGGTCGACCGTAGCGGTCGACCGGACGTGCACAAGATTGTGCACGTAGCCGTATCAGTCGACTGGTCGACCGACCGGTTGTTCGCAGAGGAAAAAAATCTCGCGTAAAGTTTCCTTGAATCAATTGAAAGTTTACAACGGATTAATACTCCGATTACAAGGGAGGGAGGATGTTGAGTCTTGAATCCTCCCTTTATTTAATGCTGGGTTCTTCGTGTGGTGGTGGAGAGTGAATCTTGTTCTTCGTTGACCGGATGACCGTCGGGATCGTCAGGGAATCTTCTCTTTGGCTGGTAGAGGGAGTAGCACAGCTCTGTCTACCAAAACTCTCAAAGAGAAGGTAGGCAAAGAGCAGCTTGTATGCAGCAAGCTTGACGAAGAGTTGAGCTCTCTCCTGTCTCGGTCTGTCTCTCTCTGTGATCTTCTGATCCTCTTGATGCCAGATGCCTTTCTAATCGCCCTTGTGTCTATCCCCTCTCTTCTCTGATTCCTTCTGCCTTTTTTTTTTCCCGACCTCATAGCAAACGAGGCTATTTATAGAGGTCCTAGGGGGTGAACGTGCCCCCTAAAAATGCTCCACGATGAGGGGCCAACTTCCCCACTTCCCCGCTATGTGGGCGGTGACTGGCCCAATAACCAGGGCGGTTATAACTGAGGCGCGAGACGCGGGTGTCGAGTCCACGCGTCTTGAGGTTGAGACGCGGGTGTCGAGCCCACGCGCCTTGATGTTGAGACGCGGTGTCGAGCCCACGCGCCTTGATGTTGAGACGCGGGTGTCGAGCCCACGCGCCTTGATGGTGAGACGCGGGTGTCGAGCCCACGCGCCTTGATGCTGAGACGCGGGTGTCGAGCCCATGCGCCTTGATGGTGAGACGCGGTGTCGAGCCCACGTGCTGAGACGCGGGTGTCGAGCCCACGTGCTGAGACGTGGGTGTCGAGCCCACGCGCCTTGACGGTGAGACGCGGGTGTCGAGCCCACGCGCCTTGATGTTGAGACGCGGGTGTCGAGCCCACGTGCTGAGATGCAGGTGTTGGACCCTCGCGCCTTGGTGCTGAGCCTTCGCGTCTAGAACTTGAAACTCTGCTTTTTAATGGCTTGTCTTTTAGTGATTTTTAGACAGCCTACAGAACCCCCTCCAAAGTTTTCGATATTCCGCAGTTAAATGGGACGGATTTCGAAATACTTTGGATTTTAGCTGAATTCACCTCTATGACAGGACTGTTAATGCTCCGGGTTTGATCTCATCTGGAGTTGGTTTTCGTGAGTGTACTGTTGAACTCTTTGAAGCCACCAGAGTTGATCATGTTGAGTGTCTAGATACACAGTCTAAACCTCCCCGATTGCTTTTAGTCTGTCATGGACGCGTTTTAAGCCAGGAGTGGACGATCGTCTGCTTGTGCCAGTGTACTGTTGAACTGATCTGCAGAAGCAAGGACTGAACGCCAGTTCTTTTTGAAGAGTAGAGATAGTACTGCTTTACAGACGCGACTTTCATGGGGTGCGTCTTTTGGAAAAGAAAAACGCGACTGATCTTCCATAAAGCAGACGCGATGTTCAGCCGGACGCGAACTTCTTAGAGAGACGCGACTTTTTGAATGCATTTATGGCGGTGATGACGAGGCATGTCCATCGAAGAGACGCGACCGTCGGGTGCGAATCCGTGCCATGTCATGATTGCACTGCCAGTTGGCCTGGGGAACCGACGGGATTTCACCTTTTGGCGCGCAGATTTCCCGGTTCATTAAATGATCTGTTCCACGTGTCAAGCGATGACTCGCTGCAGAGTCATGGCGCATGATCTTCGCGAATCATCAAAATGATTTCTTCCACGCGTCAAGCGATGACTCGCTGCAGAACTAATCGAGCCACGCGCCGCGTATCTTCGCGAATCCTTATGCCTATAAATGGCAACAGTCAGAGAGATACCTCTTCTTCTCCAAGCGTACTTGTTTAGGGTTTTCAAGAAAAAGAGTTCTTCTTTCTCTGTTCATCTCCATTACTGGATTCTTAATCACCAATGGCACCCAAGACCAAGCCAACCGCATCCTCCTCAAGAGCGGCCGTCGCCGAGGCCCAGAGGGGCGGTTCCTCCGCGCAGGCAGTCTCTTTCCCAGGTATAACACCGTTTAGGCTTTCACCATTAATGGGAGTTCATGGAACCCCAAAAAGATATTTTTTGGAGGAGAACCATTAACACAGAAAACAACCGTGTTTGATTCTCAGACGCGGTCTCAGACGCGGTCTTTGAGTTGATAACCAAAGCGCGGGTTTGATGACCCGGTGCCAGCGAGTCCTGCATTTCGGATTCTTCACTTAGAATATTTCTAATTGTGAAGAGTCCGGACGCGGACTTGAAGATTTTTCATCAGGTGCAGGTTTTTGATGAATCTTGCACCTGAGCCCATGTACTTAGAGATTTTTCATAAGTCTTGGTTTGCAAAACGCGGATTTGATCCCGCGGGTCTCACGCCTGGATGCGTATTTGCAGGTCTGGACGCGGATTTGATAATTCCTGCGTCTAGTATTTCTTCTGCGTCTGGACGCAGATTCGCAGGTCTGGATGCGGATTTGATAATTCCTACGTCCAGTATCTCTTCTGCGTTTGGACTATAGACACTTAGCATTTTTGATGAGGTGTCTGATTAAGTGTCCTTTTCTTTTGCAGTACCACACCCTTCTGCCCCACTCGCCAAGAAGCGCCACTTTGGACATGTAGGTGGTGCTGACCGTGATCTGGCCTTTGTGCTACGAAGGACAGTACCTGTGACTGCTGACAAGTCACAGGAGCGCCAGAAAAGGCTCTCCAATGTTGATATGACAACCCTTAGGGTGCTTATGACCGATGCAGCATTCACAACGGATGATCGCGTCAAGCTGGAGAAGCCTGCCTTCTTCTTCGGAGATCGTATCGGCGATGGCGGCTATTCCATGTATGACGGAAATTATAGATGGCTCCGTCAGATAGGGGATAGAAGATTCTTTCTTTCAGACATGGAGAGGATGTTCCCGCTGTCTTATCTCCAGCACATGTCCGTCCCTCGGAAGATGACATGGGACGTTTCCCGCTACGTCCCTGAGATTACCCTTGGTGACTTGGGCTCCCAGAAGGTATACCGCCATGATGGACATGATAGGGCGGTTCTCGGCCTGTTCCCCAGGTCGCGCAAGTCTGAGCTCCCAGTTGGAGAGATACCAAAACTCGGCACTACCTTCCTCAACGCGTTTATGAAAGCGGAGGGTGATTTTCCTGTTGAGTTCCGTGCGCCCGGGTGGGTTCATTCCACCGAGAAGTATTGGTGGCGCAGGATGGTGAGCTTCGTCCTTGCCGATCTTGGAGATCTGCTAGAGCATGTGGGATTGTACCCAGCAGTCAGGGCCGTGCAGTATGGCATCCCGTCGAGTTCTCAGAACTTCTTCGGGGTCCTTGAGCGTTATAATTCTTTGACGGGGACATTCTTCACCCCAGTCGGAGAGATGGGCCTTGCACTGCACGAGTTGCATGAGGTCTCTGGGCTGGCAACAGGGGATTCTCCCTATGAGGAATATGTCCCAACCACTGAGGAGCTCAACCTTATGAAGAAAGGGTCTCCTCAAATGTACGAGACTTATTGGGAAGTGCTATGTCATTTCCATATTTGCGGCCAGATGACCACTTGGAGGTCGGGAGGAATCAAGCAGCTATCTTAGGCCAGTTACTTGTTCAACAATGTCAACAAGAAAGATCATCCAATAACCCGACTGGCTCCCAGCTCCGACGAGGAGATTGACGACAGGATCGCCCAGGCTCCTGAAGGCTTCTACACCACGGTTTCGAACGAGGACGGTTTCGAACCTGACATGGTCTTCGAAAGCTTTCACCATCAAGCTCGGACCCCTATCTTCGATCGAGCATTGTTGGCGGGCTTCTTAATGCTGTGGCTGAAGCGCTGTGTGGTGCCGACACTGCCACATGAATCATTGTTGCCGATGTAGTGTACCCGACGGTGCTCCTGGCCTATGGCAGTCCCATAGCCCTTCTTCCGGCCGTGGCGGCTGGCATTCAGAGCGGGTTGCGGGCGTTAACCCAGGCTTTCTGCGAACCCGGAAGGCTGTCGACTCCATGGCAAGCCGATCCTTGACTCAGAGGGGAAGCCGACGGTGAAGCGCCCCAACCCTCGGATCGAGCTGCCTTATACGTACCTCATGGCTTGGTACGTGATGCACTGCCCTTCCCTGATGACGCCGGTGCCTTGGAGTGAGGGTTTCGCCCCTTTTGTACAGCGGTTGGAGGGTTCGGACTGGCGTAATACTTATATGTATTTCGTCCGGAAGTGCATTTCAGATGCTTCGAACTACCAGCTCAATCGCTGCTTCCCCGAGATCCCTTGTGCATCTTTCGGGGATCTATTTACTGATTTCGTGGGTCCAGATGACTTCACGAGGTTGTCCACGGGGGTCTTCTGGTGGTTGATCAACATTCGGCCCAGATATGTGCTTTTCCGGCAAGGGACTTCATGCACAATCGAGCCGTACATGCCGAATCGTTTCGCCCGACAGTTCGGCTACGATCAACTCTACGTCCGCAATCCCAATGCTCGACTCGCCTTCGAAGGGAACTTGTTCGAAGGTGCTCGGGCTTGGTACTACAGTATGGCCAGAGGGACAGGAGCAACTTTCCGTCTGCCTATCGAGGGATCAAAGTGCTGTATGAGCTTCAGCTTCTGCTCCTGGTACTTCCAAGTCAACCAGACACCATACTTTGTTACGGAGTATTCATGCATTGAAAGTATCAATGCAAATCTCGAAGCAAGGTCGGAGTCCGGTAAACGCTCGCGAGGCGTCGAGCAGTACCTGAAGGCTCTGAGGGAGGTCGGGAGAAGGTCAAGGGAGGAGCCGCGAGCAACAAGGGCGGAGCCGCGACCAACCAGAGCTCGACAGGCGGTGGGCAAGCGTCGTCAAGGCTCTACTTCCATTGCTGAGCCTGCCCCAAAGAAGGTTCGAAGAGACTTGACGGCTGCAGTCTCTCGATCTGCGGACATCCCTTCTGGTGTTGGGGAGCCGAGGGAGGAAGAGGTGGACAAGGATGACACTCCCTTGGTCCATGCCCGCAGGTTACACCGCAGGAGCCTCAGGATTGCAGAGGAAGGGGAGGCTGCTGACAGACCCACCGCCACTGACGAGACCTAGCAGCTCGAGGTCGATATAATGAGCGGATGCGATGTTGAGATTCCGGGGATCTCAGCTCAGCCTGAGTCTTCCTCAGCTCAGAGGAGAGATGAAGCACAACAGCCTGGGTCTCCTTCTGTCTTCATCTCCAGTCCTCGGATGGTTGACCCCAGCCCTACCACTGGGGTGTTTAGAGGCAAGGTTCCGGCTACCGAGGCCTCTCACGTTGAGCTGTCGTCTTCCTTATCCGCAGAGAAAAGCGATTTTGAGGATGAGGTCGACTATGGTGACGAACCCGCTCCTCCTGATCCGAGCAAATTCTCACACATCTCGGAGGAGGAAATACATGGGTGCGAGCCGTTGACGGTATCACCACTGGCGGCAGTTACTCCCGCCGAAGGTATTCTTTTCACCTTCTAACCTGATTTCCCTTTTCATTTGAAGAGGAGGCTTTAACATTCTCCTTTTATGCTGCAGGATTAGCTGAGGATACCGAGGCTGCAACCTCCTCGCATATCGAGGAGATGGTGCAAGAGTTGACCCAGCCGGAAGGAGTTGAGGCTCCAGCTGCCGAGCCTTCTACTCTACAGGAAGAGGAAGCCATCACTGGAGTCAGGGAGACTTCTCCTCTGCAGGGTTCGCCCAAGGATTCGACATCTCTGGACCTCCAGCTTGGTAAGGAAGTTTTGATATCTCGGATGTTTCTCTTTTTACCATTCTGGCTAATGTTGAGATAACTTGCAGAGAGAACTGAGGGGGCCCAGGTAGAGAGTCTGACGGTCAGTGTCCTCCCGGAAGGCCACACGGCCCAAGCCTTGGCTGAGGTTTCTGAGGAGGTCGAGCTCACTACCCTGTCATCGGCTGTGGAGGCTCCTGCAGAAGTGGTACCCCCAGAAGCGCCAGTGGCTGCTCCTGTTCCTGCCGCACCCGTGGTCAGCTCAATTCTTGCACCAACAAAGCCGATCTACATCCCCCACCCCGTGATAGAAAAGGGATCGGGGAGCACTTCGGATGATGATATCATGGAGCTTTTGACACGCTAGGCGGTGCAGCAGTTCCTTACCTCGATGCGAACATGCATCGATTTTGTCCTGACTAGGGTAGCTCCCTTGACTTCGCCCAGATGTTTCTCGGAAACCAGGTCGAGAACATCAAGTTGGCCGGAGGCCCTTCGCTAGCCCAGGCGAGTCAGCTGCTGGTGGATCAGCTGGGACAGCACCTGAGAGAGCTTCGATCCCTGGAGGATGATGCCGGTTCATCCCACGAAGCCCAAGAAACGCTGAACAGGCTTCTTGTTGCTCAAGAGCAGGAGCGAAGGGAGGTGGAGGAGAAGATAACCGATAGCACTCGTCTTCTTAAACGTGTCCAGGCTGATTACCAAAGGCTGGCGATTGAGTCCGAGGAGTCAGAGAAGATCATACAGGCCGCCAAGCAGGCTATCCTTGACTCTCGGGCTGTTATAGCCAGGGCTGAGGCCATGATTGTCTTCAACGAACAGAGACTTGCTACCTCTGAAAAGAGGCTAGCGGAGTTAGAGGTCGCCAAGGCGCAAGCTGAAGCGGACCTCTCTGTTCGTTCGTCCGAGCTGGAATCCCTCCGAGTGCAAGCGCAGGGATTTTTGTTTGAAGCGGATCTGCGGGCCCGAGCTCTCATGGAGGTTGAGAAGGCGCGTCAACATAAGATACATCGCCTTAGAGAGCAAATCCGTTCTTTGGCGGACCAGGACTTGTAGCCTTTTCTTTTTTTTTTCTTTTAAGAAAAGGACACTCTGTTCACTAAGAGTGTTTTGTATTGGCTTTTATCATTTTTGATATAATAAAAGTCTTTGAAGTTTTTGGTTCCACCTCCTTTGTTGCCTTGCTGTGGATGAATTCGACCTCTTGATCACAATCTTTGATTAACTGACTGTGAATGCTAAACTTAGGTGAGACCAAGTTCTTTAAATGAAACGCGGCGTTTGACCCTTAGGCAGAAATAAGCCCTTTTGATGAGACGCGGCATTGGTTCATAGGGACTTAGGTAGAACTAAGTCCTTTTGATGAGACGCGGCGTCAATTCATGGAGAGACGTGGTCATCAGTTCATAAGAACTCGGATAGAATAAAGTCCTTTTGGTGAGACGCGGCGTCAATCCATAGGGAGACGCGGCGGCGTCAACTCGCAAAGAGAAACGCGGCTTTGAGTAACGTTAGTCTGTCCTGCCAATGAAGACGCGACTCGAGTGAACGCGATGGACGCGGCCCTGAGTATTTTCCCCTTAATCTCAGAATGGACTAAGTCCTTTGCTGAGTCAAGTGCTTTCCCTTAAAATGGGCCATGTTTGCTGAAGGGACGCGATTCTGAGTCACGCGGACTTTCCTTTGGAACGCAGGTGGACGTCATTCATTCTGAAAAAAAAGGAGACGCGGGTTCCGGGACGCGGTTTTCCCATCTGCGTATCGATATAGACGTTACATGTCGCCTGACATAAAGATTTTATGAGATCTTTGAACGTCAAGTCTTCACTGACGATTGGGAAACCGGGTCATCCGTTGTTTCCCGAAGCAGTTGTCCACGCGTTGGTTCCTCATTGGACTCAGGCGTTAATGCCTTTTAATGCAAAACCGGCGCTGGCGGTTTGAGACTAGCGCCTGCGACGGTTCCCGAAGCAACGTCCCACGCGTCAGACTCCTATTAGACTTTGACGGTCGTGCGGTCATTAAGGCCGACGGTTTTGATTAATGAACCATTAATGACAGCTATCAGGGGCTGCCTATAAATAGGGGTTCCTTCTCTCCCTTTAACAGTCCATACTGTGTTCTTTTTGAGGGCGAGTGCTCTGAGAGTTTCTGCCTTCCCCCTTCAAAGGACTTCACCAGGGGTTTGCCTCCATGGATGAAGGTGACCCAGAGCTTTCATGCTTCTGTTTGGTCTCTTCAGGACAAAGTGTCTCTCTGATCACCTTCCACGTCCATACTCTGATGCAGAGAGTTAAACTCTTGACAGAGGCCTCTGCTGGTATGCCGTCCCGACTTGCCGTGATGTTTCTAGTCCACCCAAGTTTGCACTTGGCCATCATCATCATCTGGATTTCCTCATGAAGTCTGAGTTGGTGCATTCCTTCTGGAATTTGCGCCGCCGACTTAAACTTCGTTGGATGCGAGTACAGAAGTCTTTGGCGCTTGACGCTGACTTTGCTCATGAAGCTCGTGTTTTAAGGCCACTGACTTAGATGAATTCCAACTCGGACCGAAGGTTTCCGACCCGAATTTTGCAACCCCTGTTCCCTCGACAGGGAGATGGCAATTTTCGGCGTCTGAGTCCTTTCGCGCCTTGTGTTTTAGGCGCGGGCGCAAAGAGACCGCGTTTGAATCCTGTGTGTGGCACAGTTTTGATTTGCGTCTGCTTCTGTTGACGCGGTATTTTGACTCACTGGGCGGGCTTATTCCCGCGTCTGAAGTCTTCGACAATAGCCGCGTCTGTCACTTAGTTTTCTTTGTTGAAGTATACTAAGTTTCAGATTTTCTAACCCCCTTGTTTATTCCTTGTAGGTAGGCTTGATTGTCCTTTTTCAGGTTCGCTGGGCCCCTGGAAGAATATTCCGGTCGGCGAACTCGTTCGATGTTCATCTACAAGGGAAGAAGTCATGGTCCTCGTCGTCTACAAGGGAAGAAGTCATGGCCCTTGTCGGGGACTTAACCCTCGCCAAGATCTCTTTGAATGCGACGCACCAGTCATGCCTGCTGGCAAGGGATGGTCAGGGTAAGGATGGCGGCGAGGGGGTTACGGTGGATATAGTGGTGGTTAGCATCCCCTTCCTCTCTCACCCCAGAAGTGACATCGAGGATTCTCCATGTCTGCTGGGGAAAGAGATGCTCATGAATGAAGGGTTGCAGGGATTTCTGCTGCCACCGGACCTCAAGAACACCATTGCTCTTAGCTTAGCCAGCTAGGGCTAGTGCAATCGGCTCCAACTGTCGCCACAGTTTGGCGCTTTTCCAGACATCGTGCACTGGGAATCAGATGCGGCTTCAAGGAGTGAGTACGGCCTCTGAGAGAGGGACTTCTTTGTACTCCTTAATTGTAACACTCAATCTTATTGTATAAGAGAGCGTTTTAACTGTAACACTCAATCTTATTGTATAAGAGAGCGTTTTGTATCACTTTCATATGCCTGGAAATAAATAAAAGTGACACTTTTCTTTTTGCTTCTTCATTGTCTTGAACTCTTTGTCTTCAGTTAGACTCATAGAAGCAAAGAATCTTTGACTTTGTCAAAATTATGATGATAATCTTAATAAATCAAACTTTGTAGGGAAAGATCCTATTTCAGGAACTCTCACAATACTGTCAGAGGTGTAATATTAACTTGACAGAGATGAAATAATTTTTGGTGGACCTGCCACTTTATAAGAGAAAGTGACAAGTAGAATTGGTACCCCCAGGGAGGGTGAACTTTCATCAAGTGTTTGGGATTAACTTGATTGAGCTCAGCTGGGGATTTGATGGAAACACTGTTGATGGTGTAGTATTAACCTAACAATATTTTTAGGTAGACTTGTTATTCTGTTGAAGAGAATAACAAGTGAGACTAGACTCGTGGGAATCTAGGAAAGTTTGTTACCGTTAGAGGTGTGATATTAACTTAACGGGTTGAAAGTGGTCTTGTCAGAAGTGTAATGTTAACTTGACAAGGATGTGAGTCAGAGGTGTGATATTAACTTAACTCAGAAGTGTCACTGTCATAGGTGTAATGTTTAACTTGACTGTGAGGGTAATGCTAGAGGTGTAATGTTGAACTTGGCATTGGTCATCTCGGCTCGTATAAGGAAGTCCGAGGGAAAGTCATGGCCATAGGTGTATTGTTTAACTTAGCAATGACTTGATGCTAGAGGTGTAATGTTAACTTAGCATCATCCATTTCAGCTTCGATATGGAAGTCTGAAGAAAGTGACTGTCAGAGGTGTAATATTAAACCTGACAGAAACCTGATTACTGTTTAGAGGTGTGGTGTTAAACTTTAACAGTAATTTGTCAGAGGTGTAGTATTAACTTGACCAAGATTGACTCATGATAAGAGCAATTTGAGGACCTGTCATTCTGTTGGTGAGAATTGACAAGTGAAAATTTGAAGTGCCAGAGGTATAGTGTTAACTTGGCAAATTTGAAAGTTTGATACTCCGTGTAGAGTTGACAAACAAAATTTGTACTCGACAAGGAATATTGAAAAGTTTCCATTACTAGAGGTATAGTGTTAACTTAGTAATGGTTGTATTTTGTAGACCTACCATTCTGTATATGAGAATTGGTAAGGGATTTTGGAGGAAAGAGTGGAGCCAAGTCCACTTAGGATTTTTAGCAAACCCTCAGCTATCAACGGATTTGAGGTGCCTTTACCAACTACCGTTTGAGTTGGGCTAGCCATGCTATTCCCCTCAGCATGATGAGTTGTCGAAGACTTATGTTGGGCTTAGAAGCCAACATTTTCCTCTATCCTTAGCCGTCGGGGGCGTCGGATGTTATAATGAAGAAATTCTTCTTACTTTGATCAGAGGTGTACTTTTAACTTGATCAGCGGAAGAATACCATCTAAGGATAGTATTTCTTCAGGAACCTGCCATTGATCGACATCATGAGTGTATCGCCATTTGAGGTTATGAGGCGATATGACCCATTTTGAGTAGACTGACTCTACTACAAATGGTCCTTCCCATTTGGGTTGGAATTTTCCTTTTGTCTTGTGAGTCATTACCATGGGTCTTCTGACGGCTAAGACAAGATCGCCTTTCTTGAAAGTTCGCATTTTAACTTTTTTGTTGAAGGCTCTGGTAATACGAGCTTGGTAGAGCTCGATTTGTTGTTGGGCCTGCAGACGTTTATCATCTAAGGCCTCCAGTTCCTGGAGTCGCTGTCGATGCTTCTCCTCTGTTGTCATCTCCACTGTCAAGGCGACGCGTAGAGATGGAATTTGGATTTCCAGTGGGAGCACGGCTTCACACCCGTATACCAAAGAAAATGGCGTAGCTTTAGTCGGGGTTCGCACAGTTGTGCGGTAAGCCCATAAGCATTCACCCAACTTGTCGTCCCAGTCTCGTTGACTTTTCGAGACAACTTCTTGAGAAGCTTGCCAATAGTCTTGTTGAAAGCTTCTGCGAGGCCATTAGCGGCAGGATAGTATGCCGTTGAGGACACACTCTGGATTCTGAACTTAGCGCAGAATCTTTGGAAAGCCTGGCTGATAAACTGAGGTCCATTGTCATGGACGATTCGCCGAGGTACACCGAAACGGTAAATAACGTGATGTTTCACGAACTTGATCACGTTAGACGATTTACCTCCTTCAAAGGGATGGCTTCGGCCCATTTAGAGAAGTAATCGGTTATTGCCAAAATAAACCGATGTCCTTTTGATGATGGTGGGCTGATAGGGCCAACCACATCCATCCCCCACATTTCAAATGGCCAGGTAGAGGTTGTAGAGTGGAGATACCCTGGTGCTTGATGGATGAAATCGCCATGCACTTGGCAAGCGTGGCATCTTTTAGCATAGGTGACGGCGTCGGCAACCATCTTGGGCCAATAGTAACCCAATCTTTGGAGTCGATGTGCCAGTTTTGGGCCAGGTTGGTGGGCTCCACACATACCGTCGTGGGCTTCTCTCAATACCTCTTGGGCTTCTTTTGGTGAAAGGCATCGGAGTAAGATCTCGTCATGCGATCGACGATACAATGTTCGCGTAATCGCATTATAATAGAATTTGGGGGCTTTCTTTCAAATGGCAGCCGCCTCTTTGGTGTCTTCAGGGAGAATGTCGTATAAGACGAAATCAATGTAGGGGAATCGCCAGTCTTTAAGCTCTGGACCGGTTGACAATTCCAGTGCTTCTTTGCCTTGACAATCTCCCTTTGACTCCTGATAGCCCTCGAGAGCATTTCTTGGGCAATACAGGTCGTGGCTGTAGACAAATATCTTCTCCATTGCTCCGGCTGGAAGAGCTAAGGAGGCCGCGAGGGATGCGAGTGCATCCGCGTGCGCATTTTGCCTGCGCGGTACATGGTCGATGTAGAAGCTTGTAAATCCCTCGGCCATGCGGATAGTTGCGTTGTGGTAGGGTACTAGGTCCTCATGTCTGACTTCGTACTCCCCGCGAACTTGGCTGACGATGAGTTTAGAGTCGCCGTATGCCTCGAGATTTTTAATGCCAATCTCATCGGCGAATTGCATCCCAATCAAAAGAGCGTTGTACTCCGCCACATTGTTGGAACAAGGCTCAGTTAATGAGACAGCTCGGGGAATCACATAATTTTGTGGGGATACGAGTACTACTCCTACCCCTGCTACTACGTGTCCCTTTGGGCTTGTTCTTGATGCACCGTCGAAGAAAAGTTGCCATACTTGACTTTCGAACGATGTCTGAGTCAGGCAGACTTCAGCAACTTCATCTGGGAGATCCTCGTAGACTTTGGCTGCCCTGGGATCTGGGTGCTCAGCTAGGAAATCCGCCACCGCTTGTCCCTTAATGGCCTTTTGTGGTAAAAAGTGCATCTCATATGGGAGAGCAATATGGCCCATTTTGCCAGCCGGCCGTTTAATGATGAAGGTTTAGTCATAAGTAACCTCAGGGGGTTGACTTTTGATATGACGTTTATAGTTTGGCCTACCAGATAGTGCCGCATTTTCTGAATAGCGAACACTAATGCCAAACATTCCTTCTCGATCGGGTTATACCGATGTTCGGCTTCGATCATTGTTCTACTCAGATAGTAGATTGCTTGCTCTCGTCCTTGGTCGTCGTTCTGAGCTAGTAAAGCTCCCAAAGAATGATCCATTGCTCGGACGTATACCAGGAAAGGCTTCCCGGATACCGGAGCTGCAAGGACTGGTGGTTGGGTGAGGTATTACTTGATTTCCTCGAACGCTTGTTGGCAAGCGTCATCCCAAATGAATGAGACACCCTTTTTCATTAACTTAGCGAAGGGTTGGCATCTTCCGGAGAGATTTGAGATAAACCTGCGGATGTATGCCAATCGTCCTTGCAATCCCCTGAGTTCTTTGAGATTTCTCGGGGGTTGCATCTCCTGGATAGCGCGGACCTTTTCCGGGTCCAAGTGAATTCCGGTGGATGTTACAACAAATCCTAAGAATTTGCCACTGGCCACCCCCAGGAAGGACTTTGTGGGATTCATCTTCAATTGATGAGCCCGCATGATGTCGAAGACCACCTTCAGGTCCGCTATGTGATCACCTTTAGTGCGGCTCTTTACCGCGATGTCATCAACATAACATTCCACCGTTTTGCGTATTTGCTGATGAAAAATGGCGTTCATGGCCCTTTGGTATGTTGCCCCTGCATTTTTCAGTCCGAAGGGCATGACGGTGTAGCAATATACCCCTAGAGGTGTCCTGAAGGAGGTATGCTTTTCGTCATCAGGATACATTTTGATTTGATTGTATCCTGAGAATCCGTCCATGAAGGACATTCGTTCGAATCCACAAGTATTGTCAATCATGACATCTGTGATCGGCAATGGGAATTCGTCCTTGGGGCAGGCCTCGTTTAGATCGCGGAAGTCGATGCAGATCCGGATCTTCCCGTTCTTCTTGGCGACGGGGACGATGTTGGCTACCCAGTCGGGATGTTGTTCTTCCCTGATGAAGCCAGAATCAATAAGTTTTCTGACTTCTGATTGAATTGCCTCTATTATCTCTGGACGGAACCGTCACTGCTATTGTTTGACAGGTTTTGCGTCCGAATTGATGTTGAGGCGGTGCATAGCCACCTGAGGATCGAGTCCTGGCATGTCCTCATAATTCCAGGCGAAGACGTCTATATATTCTTGTACAAGAGATATTAGATCCTTCTTCTCCGAAGGTGACAGGCCGTCACTTATGAAGATGGGCTTAGGGTTAGCCTCATCTCCTAGGTTGATCTGAACAACCTTGTCTTCTGTGGGTGGCTCGCGCTGTTCAAAGTGAGTGTCCCAAAGAGCATTTAAATGTTTGATCCAAGGATCTGTATCAAATTGGATCATTTCTTCATTTCCATCTTTCAGGTGGCTTGTCGAAACCATGTTCACTGAAAGTTCCTTGAAGATGTTGCCGACACTGACATCTGACTCCCAAGATGATGTGTCTGAAGAGTAATCGTTGCTCAACAATTCTTGAGAATCGGAGGCTGATGGGACCGGAGTCGATACATAGCCCAACCCCCGGCGCGTCCGATGATAATAATCAGGGGCCTTCCCTTTCGGCACAAAGGATCGAAGCAGCGTCCTCCTTCCTTTGCCGAAGTTCAACCCGGGTCTGTTGGTCAGGTCGTACCCCATGCATCTCATCATTTTGAGTGCTTTTGGTTCATAATGACCGAACTGAGGGGATTCCTCCTCGCCTTCCGATTCTTCGCGGGGCGTTTGTTCAAACGAGATTCGCCCAAAAAGAATTGTTTTTTGGCCTTTCCGTCTTGCTGGAACCATAAATATAGATTCTTGCGCATTACCATTATCTTGGTATGTCTCGAAGGACGACTTCACTGGTACATGCAACGATGTCAAAGCATCTATTGCCGACCAGGGGTCATCGTCTGCTTCGGTGCTAATGTCTGATGGTACTGAATCAGAAGCAAACACAGAAAAATACGCAAAATCTAAATCTTCATTAATATACCAACCGCCTACATCGTCGGTGGTATTATCAACATCGAGCTTATTAGTGCTCTTTACAAGTGGTTCTAACTCCCACAGGCACTCTTCTTTCTCGGGCTCGGTGTCAGCTTCGTTACCAGAGTCTGGCTCCTCTGGTCGCAAGACTTCATCCGTCTCCACCGGATCTTGGTACAGCAAAGAGTCGGTGAAATAATTCTCGACCCCTTTGAACGAATACCTTTCGGCAATCAACGTCTGCACCTTTTCACTCCCGTCAATGTATTTCATGACTTGGTGGAGAGTGGAGGGAACGATGGAGTTGTGGTGAATCCACGGTCGTCCCAGCAATAGATTATAGGAAGTGTCGGCGTCGATGACGTAGCATGTCACTTCCGACTTGAGGCTTCCAATCTGGCATTTGAGCTTGATTTCCCCATCGGACGGGTCTGGTTGGCATTGAACCCATAGATAGTTGTCTGAGTAGGGCTCAAGCGATGAGTAGGAATGCCCAGATGCTGCATGACCCGGCAAGGCATGATGCTCAATGCGGACCCTGGATCTACCTGAATGCAGTTCACCTCAGACGATCCGATATACCCTGTGAAATACAGGGGTCGATCATGCTTCCCTTTAACCTGCATGTCATCTGCTGCGAAGGTAATGCAGGGAGCGTTTAGGGAGGCGTGGAGGCAATCCTCTACACCTTCCTCCTTTGGCACCTGGGTCATGAAGACCTCGGCATTTACCAGAGCTTCTTGTAGAGCTTCTCTGGTCGACTTTGACAGCCTAAGAAGCTCATACAAGGTAATCCGTGTCGGGATGTTGGCCAATTGAGCCAGGACATCAAAGCGGTAAGGCGCCGTAGATCCTTCCGCGATGCCCTTTTGAAGGGCTCGAGAAAATCGAGTCTCCTTCTGTTTCTCCACGGGTTGTTTTGTGGAGGGCTTAGTTGGCTCTGCAGCTGGTTGTGGAGTGGTTGCCGCCGTTTCGCCATACTGCTTCAAGTAGGGCTGTCCTGAGTGGGTTCCCGCCATCGATTGGTTGGGCTCTGTGGCCAAGACTATTGTTTCTTCCTCTGAGTCAGTTAACGAGGGAACATTAGTCTCGGCTTCTCGAGAGGAGGCACCCACCACATTGCAGGATGAGGCTTTTGCCTTGCCTTTAGATTTCCTGTTGGTCACAGTAGTCCATTGCTGCTCATTGACAAGGTCAGGGTGGACCCACATGATTTCCCCTTGGGGTGTAGGGACGGGTACCAGGCCTTTCTCTTGCTACTGGTGAGGGTCTGTGTTGACCACTCTCAGCTCTCCTCTTGGAACAGGGACAACCCCCGCAGGCGTTGGGGGTTGTCTTCCAAACTGGAGAACTGACGTCACATTAGCCGTCACCTTCTTCTGCTCTGGTCGGAGCTTTAACACCTCCGCGTCAATCAGAGCTTGAAGGATGTCCTTGAAGACGTAGCAGCTCTTAGTAGGGTGCCCCAGCATCCTGTGGTACAAGCAATAGGTGGGATTGTCGGTCTTGCCGACTTCCTCGGGGCGCCTAGCTTCAGGGAGCTTCAGTTGGTTGCTCTTGTTGAGTAGTTTAAAGAGTGAATCGACATGTTCCTCCTTGAAGGAATATTGCTTGTTGGCGCGTGGCTGGCTTGAAGAGCCACTCGCCTTGCCTGATTGAGGCTTGGCGGGAGATTTGGTCTCCGTTGCCAAATTATCCTTCCGCTTTGTTTGGAGGGATGTGTCTGGCGCACGCCTTGTCGACCTTTCCGGCCTAGGCTTACCTTCCTCCGCTCTGACGCGGGCTACAATCTCCTCAGCCTGTTCACCTTGTTGGACTAATTGCTTCCAGGTGCGGCTTTCAGCAACTCCTATTTGAGCAAGGAGTGAGGTTTGGAGATTGCGGCGGCATGTTTCCACCAGGGTGGCCTGGGTCATACCGCTTGGACACCAGAGTGCCACGTTCCGAAACCTTTCCACGAAAGATTTGACGGACTCCCCTTTTCGCTGTTTGGTAGCCAAAAGAGTGGGCATCGTGACTTCAGAGTCATCCTCGAAGAAGCGTGTTAAGAACAGCTTCTCCAAATCGCCCCAGTTCTTGATAGAACCTTCTGGGAGCTTCATAAACTATTCAAAGGCCAACCCTTTCAGGGTGCCGATGAACAGGCGCGCCAGGATGGCGTCATTATCTACTACATTCCCGATTTGGGATTTGAAGTAGTACATGTGCTGGTTGGGTGACCCCTTCCCATCAAAGGCTTGGAGAGTTGGAGCTTTGAACTTGGGCGGGTACGGAACCAAATCCCATTCAGCCGGGTAGGGCCGGACCACTCCTACTTCTTGGAGGTCTTTGCGATTGGCAAGGGCCTCGAGGCGTCGCTCCAGTTGACTCATTCTTTTAGCATGAGCCTTCCCCGGATCTTGGTCGCCCTTTACTTGCGACGAGGACTTGGACGAGCCGGAAGTAGATCGCCGCGTCTCCTCAGAAGGTTCAGAAGATGAGCTTTCTTCCTTTCTCCCTTTGCCCTTTGACTTTTTAGGAGGAGACTGTTGGCCCAAGGTTACAATCAACCCATGTTTAGTGTATTTTGATGATTACAAAACATATTAGTTATTGGTACTAATATAAATTGTTGTTTAAGTGTGTTTCAGGTTTATATATTAAAGAGATGGATTCTTCCCTAAAGAAGGTACATTGGACTCAAGACAAGTCAAATTGGGCTCAAAGTGCAATATTGAAGATCAAGAGAAGATAGCTCAAGTTGAAGTCTTGAAGACCATTGTAGTTTGTAAGTTTAGTTTTGTAAAGATAGAATATGTGAAATTTGGCTCTAAGATTTGCACACACATTTGTTTTATATGTTTCTATGTTTTCAAAATATTTATTTCTAGGTTTATGCCTTAGTTTATACATACATGTACCCAAAGCTTACATCTTCAAAACTTGTTTAAATACATGTATATAA
Organism: Agave tequilana; assembly: GCA_038442645.1. Classification (NCBI taxonomy): domain Eukaryota; kingdom Viridiplantae; phylum Streptophyta; class Magnoliopsida; order Asparagales; family Asparagaceae; genus Agave; species Agave tequilana. The sequence continues at coordinate 109,508 of JAVJIF010009102.1, read as the reverse complement.
ACTATTTTCAGCATAAAACTTAGCTTCAGATTTTTAAAGATTTTATACAAAATTTTCTATCTTAAAATCTGCCCAGAAAAAACAGTTTTCCAGGCAGACCGGTCGACCGGCCCAGTCGACCGGCTGCTGTGTCCAGACATGCACAGGCTGTGCATGTCTGTCGGTCGACCGACCTACATATCGGTCGACCGGTAAAAAGATGTTTGCTCTCTGTATCTTTCCGGTCGACTGGGTCGGTCGACCGGTAGAAGGAAACTGTGTTTCCTTTCTTGAGATCGGTCGACCGGCAGTCGACCGGAGCCATAACGGCTCTTTTGCCAACAGGGTCCCGGTCGACCGGCAGTCGACCGGTAGGCCTGCAACACCTCCAACGGCTCTTTCCTCTTTGGGCTGTTCTGAAAAACTGTTTTATTTTCTGTTTTAACAGACTTTTTAGAGGGTTGTTGGGGTGCTTTTGCAGGTGATATTAGCTGGAAAAATCAGAGTTTTTAACCTATTCTCTCCCTATAAATAGTGGGAAATAGGCCTTAGTTATTTACCAAGAAAAATACAAGTTTTCATAGTTTTCAAGAGAAAGAGAAAATAGTTTAAAGCTTTCATTTCTATTCTTTCAAAATTGGTTTTTCAGTTGTTGTTTGATCTCTAATATCACTCTACAACTGAAGCTTTTCTCACCACACTTCATAGAGCCAAAAATTTCATATTCTTTCTATAGGTGAAGTTGTAAAAGTGTGAGAGTGTTTGTAAAAGAGAAAGAGTGTTGTGGTCTAGTTGAGATCACAAATTTGTAATCCTTTGTTCTTGTGGAGACAAGTTCCTAAGGGGAATTTCTTTGTAAGGTGAAGCTACGGGCTTGAGGTCTTTGGAGGCCTAACTTGTACGGGATCCTAAGGGGATAGTGGAAACCCTTCACGGAGGTGAAGGCGGGGACTAGAGCTACGGGCTCGAACCTCGAAACAAATCACTTTGTTTGCGATTGCTTTTGTGTCATCTTGTCTAACTCTCTCTTGCTTTACTTGCTTTCAATTTATTGCTTGAGAACTAACATTTTATTTGTGCAATCCTTACTTGTTTACTTTTCTTGCTATATTACTTGTGTACATTTCATCATCGCATTTCATACTTGGAATTGTTCGATCACACCTCATTACAACACGGTTGCATTGCGCACCTCTAACTCATTTAAGGGGAATTGGGAGGAAGGAGTTCAGAACCTCGCAAGGGGTATTCGGCTCTTAGTCGTGTTTTGAGAGATCGTTGCATCACTCACTTAAGTAAAATTTAAAAGAGCATTAGATTAGCAATTACACCTATTCACCCCCCCTCTAGGTGTATTTCAATTGGTATCAGAGCTTGGACTCTAGGATTTGGCTTAACAACCTTAGAGAGATCCTCATATTGCTAATCATTTCATTCATTTCCACATAGTAAACATGGCCGATGGTATTAAGACACCCCTAAGTTTGATGGACTTAACTTTCCCATATGGAAGGTTAAGATGACCGTTTTCTTGCAATCTCTAGGTAGTCGAGTTGCAAAGGCCGTGACTAAACAATTTAGTGTACCCCCGGTGATGAATCTACTTGGTCCGAAATTGAGACCAAGGAGTTTGATGCCAATGCTAGGGCTCATTATGCACTCCTACAAGCCCTCAATGATGATGACATAGCTAGAGTCATCCATTGCAAATCCGCCTATGAGATTTGGACCCATTTGCTAATAACACATGAGGGGACATCACAAGTGAAGAGGGCCAAGATAGATCTTCTTCGGTCCCAATATGAAAATTTTAGCATGCAAGAGAATGAAACCATAGATGATATGGTTACTAAGTTTACAAAGATTACTAATGGTCTTGCTTCTCTAGGTGAAGAAATCAACAATGATCAAAGGGTGAGAAAGATCATCCGGGCTCTTCCACCATCATGGGAAGTGAAAGCTACAACATTGAAGGAACTCAATGATAAAGATGAGATTGAGCTCATCGGACTCATTGGGAATTTAAAAACCCATGAGATGGAGAGGAAGGCAAGGGAGGACATGGCACCCTCCAAAAAGAAGACCATTGCCTTCAAAAGTCATGCTACTTACTCCGACGAAGATGACGAAGAAGAAGATGACGAGGAGCTCTCACTTCTAGTCAAAAATGTCCGGAGGATGTACAACAAGGCAAAATTCCAAGGAAGGAGGAGATGGCAAGGAGGCAAGGAAGAAAGGAAGATCATTTGCTTTAATTGCCAAAAGCCGGGACACATAGTAGCGGAGTGTCCGGACCAAGTGAAGCCATCTTCATCCAAGAAGCCATACAAGAAGAAGGCTATGAAAGCAACATGGGATGACGAAAGTGAATCCGAGGAGGAGATCGACACCGCCAATATGTGCTTCATGGCAAATGAGAGCACAAGCAAGGTAACCCCCTCAACTCTTCTTGATGATGATTTATCCATGGATGAGTTAAGTGAAGCATTTATGGAACTTTCTCAAAATTATGATTTCATGAAGAAGAAATATTTAAAAATGAAAAAGGATAATGAATCTCTTAATAGTCAAATTATAAATCTTTCTAAAGAAAATAATGATTTGCATTCTTCTTTAGTTTCCACTAAAAATGATTTTGAAAAATATAAGATTGCTTGTAAAGGAAAGACCCCATTTGTAGATTCTAATGAGATTGCCATGCTTAAGGAAAGAATAGACTCATTAGATGTTGTTTTGAAAAAATGTAGTGAGTTTGATAAGAAGAAGATGGAGAATATGTTCCTAAGAAACAAGCTCCTAAGAAAAATATTCATCATGCTCATGCTCATGCTCATGTACATGCTACACAACCTATGCATCATGGTAAACCCCCAAAGCATGTTCACACTTCACATACACACCATGCATTCATGTATAGAAAAGTGTACTCATGTTCACATTGTGGACGGAAAGGACACTTAGCTAATTTTTGTTATGATAGACTAAGTGCATCACATCATAATGTTTGGGTTCGTAACACTAACTTTCAAGGACCAAGAAAGTTTGGGTACCAAAGTCAACAATTGTTTTAAATGATGTAGGTACTTTCCAAAGCTCAAAGACGTAGAGGTTTATGGTATCTTGATAGCGGTTGCTCAAGGCACATGACTTGGGACATCAACAACTTTGCAACCCTATCAAGATATCATGAAGGTGGCACCGTCACCTTCGGAGATGACGCCAAGGGTAAAATCATCGGTATTGGTAATGTAAAACTTGGCACCTCTCCTTTAATTGAAAATGTGGTTTTAGTTGATGGCCTCAAGCATAATCTCTTGAGTGTTAGTCAACTTTGTGATAAAGGTTTTGATGTTGTTTTTGATAATGTTTCTTGTAAAGTGATTGATAGAACTTCTAATGTTTGTGTATTTTCCGGTTTTCGTGAAAGCAATGTTTATATGATTGATATGCTAAATATGTCTTGTAATATAACTTGTTTAAAAGCCCTCGATGACGACTCTTGGTTATGGCATAGGAGATTAGGCCACGTTTCATTTGACCATATTTCTAGGCTTAACTCTAAGGAAATGGTGAAGGGTATTCCTTCATTGAACTTTGAAAAGGACCGAGTTTGTGACGCATGTCAATTTGGGAAACAAACTAAGTCCTCATTCAAATCAATTAAGGATATCATGTCATCACGTCCATTAGAGCTAATCCACATGGACTTATTTGGCCCAACTCAAACCAAAAGTTTAAGTGGGAGTAGATTTGCTTATGTTTTAGTAGATGATTTTTCGCGTTTTACTTGGGTTATTTTCTTGAACACAAAAGTCAAACCTTTTCACATTTTCAAGCCTTTAAGAAAAGAGTTGAAAAGGAAAATGACTCCTCAATAATTAAAATAAGAAGTGATAGAGGAAGTGAGTTCATTAACCTTCCCTTTACCACTTTTTGTGAGGAACATGGAATAAAACATGAACTTTCTTGTCCTAGAACTCCACAACAAAATGGAGTAGTTGAGCGGAAAAATTGTACTTTACAAGAGATGGCTAGGACAATGTTAAATGAATATGGTCTACCACATTATTTGTGGGCCGAGGCCGTTCATACTTCATGTTACATTGCAAATCGTGTTTCCTATGTAAAAATACTACTAAGACTTCTTATGAGATGTATTTTTCTAGAAAACCAAATGTTTCTTATTTCAAAGTGTTTGGTTGCAAATGTTTTGTTTTAAATACAAATATTAATTTGGGAAAATTTGATGCAAAAGCATATGAGGCTATTTTTGTAGGTTACTCAAATACTAGTAAGGCTTATAGAGTCTTCAATAGGTCAACTTTGACTATTGAGGAATCTATTCATATTAAATTTGAGGAATCTAACAAGTTTGTTAAGAATTGTGTAGAAATTGATGCTTTAGATGAAGGCTTGGAGAAAGTGACCTTGGAGGATGCTTCTACCATGGGAGACAAGCCAAAGGATGGTGATGGAAGTGAAGCCAAAGTGGAAGAGGCTCAAGGAAATGAACATCGAGCAAATGAAGAGGAGCCCTCTCAACCACTACCAAAGGATTGGAGATTCAATCCTCATCATCCCAAGGACCTCGTCATAGGTGAAGTATCAAAAGGGGTAACCACTCGCTCTAAGATTCAAGATTTTTGTGGTAATTTTGCTTTTATTTCACACATAGAACCTAAAAATGTCCTCGAGGCCGAGGCCGATTCATATTGGTTGCTTGCAATGCAAGAGGAGCTCAATCAATTTGAGCGCAATCAAGTTTGGCACCTTGTTCCTAGGCCCCAAGATAGACCAACTATTGGCACTAAATGGATCTTTAAGAACAAGTTGGATGAATCGGGTAATGTAGTTAGAAACAAGGCTAGGTTAGTTGCCCAAGGTTACACTCAAATCGAGGGAATCGATTTTGAAGAAACCTTTGCACCCGTAGCACGGCTCGAAGCCATACGGATGACCTTAGCATATGCCTCATTTAAAGATTTTAAGTTATTTCAAATGGATGTAAAGAGTGCTTTTCTTAATGGTTATATTGATGAGGAGGTGTATGTTGAACAACCCCCCGGGTTTGTTGATCCTACACACCCTAATTATGTTTATAAATTAGATAAAGCACTATATGGTTTAAAACAAGCCCTAGGGCTTGGTATGAAAGATTGTCTTCATTTTTGATTTCAAATGATTTTAAGAAAGGAAAAGTTGATAAAACATTATTTACCAAACATATAGATCAAGATATCCTCATAGTTCAAATTTATGTTGATGACATTATTTTTGGATCTACTAATGTTTCACTTTGCAAGAATTTTGAATCATGCATGAAAAGGAATTTGAGATGTCTATGATGGGGGAGCTCAACTTCTTCCTTGGACTTCAAATCAAGCAACGTAGTGATGGGACATTCATCAACCAAGCCAAGTATACCAAAGAACTCATCAAGAGGTTCGGGCTTGAAGGATCCAAAGTAGCAAAGACTCCCATGGCAACCACTACGAAACTTGACAAAGACGAACAAGGTAAGGATGTAGACATCAAATTATTTCGTAGCATGATTGGTAGTTTACTCTATCTTACGGCTAGTAGGCCGGATATAATGTTTTCCGTATGTTTATGTGCACGTTTTCAATCATGTCCTAAGGAATCACACTTAATAGCGGTAAAACGCATAATTAGGTATCTTAAGGACACAATTGATTTAGGTTTGTGGTATCCGAAAACTAACCAATTTACCATGACTAGTTATTCGGATGCCGACTATGCCGGTTGTAGGGTAGATAGGAAGAGCACAAGTGGCACTTGCCAATTCTTGGGCAATTGTCTTGTGTCTTGGTCTTCCAAAAAGCAAAATAGTGTAGCCCTTTCAACCGCCGAGGCGGAGTATGTAGCAGCCGGAGCTTGTTGTGCACAAGTACTTTGGATGAAACATACTCTTCTCGATTTTGATTTACATTTTGATCATGTTAAGATTTATTGTGATAATACTAGTGCTATTCACATGACCAAAAATGCTAATCAACATAGTAAAACCAAACATATAGACATTAGATATCATTTTCTTAGAGATCACTTTGAAAAAGGTGACATAGATATTGATTTTGTTTCCACAGATTTTCAACTTGCAGATGTTTTCACAAAACCTTTAGATTATGCAAGATTTTCATTTATTTGTGGTGAATTGAATGTATGTAAGATTGATACTTAAAATATCTTAGTTTGTTTTGTTTTGGTTTCTAATATGTTTGTTTTTGTTTTGTCTTAAATTTTTTTAACCCTTTTTGATGTATGACAAAAGGGGGAGAAATATAAATATATATTAGTTTTGGGAGAAAATATATGGAGAAAAATATGTAGAAAAATATGTGGTTTGTTTTTAAATTTTGTTATTCCTTATGATAGTTTATTTTTTTTGGTGATGATATTTTTCAATGCTTTATGTATGTTTACATAATGTTCATATTCATGTTAAATACATAGCATTGTTTAAGGGGAGCTTTCCAAGCTCTTTCTTCTTTTATTTGTTTATAAACTCATATGTTTTGTCATCATCAAAAGGGGGAGATTGTTGGCCCAAGGTTACAATCAACCCATGTTTAGTGTATTTTGATGATTACAAAACATATTAGTTATTGGTACTAATATAAATTGTTGTTAAGTGTGTTTCAGGTTTATATATTAAAGAGATGGATTCTTCCCTAAAGGAAGGTACATTGGACTCAAGACAAGTCAAATTGGGCTCAAAGTGCAATATTGAAGATCAAGAGAAGATAGCTCAAGTGAAGTCTTGAAGACCATTGTAGTTTGTAAGTTTAGTTTTGTAAAGATAGAATATGTGAAATTTGGCTCTAGGATTTGCACACACATTTGTTTTATATGTTTCTATGTTTTCAAAATATTTATTTCTAGGTTTATGCCTTAGTTTATACATACATGTACTCAAAGCTTTACATCTTCAAAAACTTGTTTAAATACATGTATATAAACTATTTTCAGCATAAAACTTAGCTTCAGATTTTTAAAGATTTTATACAAAATTTTCTATCTTAAAATCTGCCCAGAAAAACAGTTTTCCAGGCAGACCGGTCGACCGGCCCAGTCGACCGGCTGCTGTGTCCAGACATGCACAGGCTGTGCATGTCTGTCGGTCGACCGACCTACATATCGGTCGACCGGTAAAAAGATGTTTGCTCTCTGTATCTTTCGGTCGACTGGGTCGGTCGACCGGTAGAAGGAAACTGTGTTTCCTTTCTTGAGATCGGTCGACCGGCAGTCGACCGGAGCCATAACGGCTCTTTTGCCAGCAGGGTCCCGGTCGACCGGCAGTCGACCGGTAGGCCTGCAACACCTCCAACGGCTCTTTCCTCTTTGGGCTGTTCTGAAAAACTGTTTTATTTTCTGTTTTAACAGACTTTTTAGAGGGTTGTTGGGGTGCTTTTGCAGGTGATATTAGCTGGAAAAATCAGAGTTTTTAACCTATTCTCTCCCTATAAATAGTGTGAAATAGGCCTTAGTTATTTACCAAGAAAAATACAAGTTTTCATAGTTTCAAGAGAAAGAGAAAAATAGTTTAAAGCTTTCATTTCCATTCTTTCAAAATTGGTTTTTCAGTTGTTGTTTGATCTCTAATATCACTCTACAACTGAAGCTTTTCTCACCACACTTCATAGAGCCAAAAATTTCATATTCTTTCTATAGGTGAAGTTGTAAAAGTGTGAGAGTGTTTGTAAAAGAGAAAGAGTCTTGTGGTCTAGTTGAGATCACAAATTTGTAATCCTTTGTTCTTGTGGAGACAAGTTCCTAAGGGGAATTTCTTTGTAAGGTGAAGCTACGGGCTTGAGGTCTTTGGAGGCCTAACTTGTACGGGATCCTAAGGGGATAGTGGAAACCCTTCACGGAGGTGAAGGCGGGGACTAGAGCTACGGGCTCGAACCTCGAAACAAATCACTTTGTTTGCGATTGCTTTTGTGTCATCTTGTCTAACTCTCTCTTGCTTTACTTGCTTTCAATTTATTGCTTGAGAACTAACATTTTATTTGTGCAATCCTTACTTGTTTACTTTTCTTGCTATATTACTTGTGTACATTTCATCATCGCATTTCATACTTGGAATTGTTCGATCACACCTCATTACAACACGGTTGCATTGCGCACCTCTAACCCATTTAAGGGGAATTGGGAGGAAGGAGTTCAGAACCTCGCAAGGGGTATTCGGCTCTTAGTCGTGTTTTGAGAGATCGTTGCATCACTCACTTAAGTAAAATTTAAAAAGAGCATTAGATTAGCAATTACACCTATTCACCCCCCTCTAGGTGTATTTCAGAGACCTCCTCCTGTCTTCGAGCAGCTGTGCAATCGCCTGCTTGAGGGAGTTGATAGATTCCTGCTGAGAAAGAATCATATCCATTTTTGCCTTCTAGATCTGCTCTAAACGTTTAGCCGTCTCCTCAGGAGTGCCTGTCATGTAGGCAGAGGTCTCCTTCTCGACGGAAGAGTTCGAAGCCCTTGATTCCGCTACGGCGGAGTGAGAATCATTCATTTTAATGCCATGGGCTAAGGCATTATAGTCAATCGGGGGAATGGCCCCAGTCCGGGTGCGAGTGTGTCGGTACACTCCTTCTGGTTTAGAGTCAGACTCGTCAGAGCTGACTGCAGGTTGTTTTCCCTTGCTCCTGCTTGTCATATTCGCAGTGAGCTCCGGGTACTCAACGTCAGAGAAGGTTCTCCTTCTGTGGGAGCGTCTTCTTTTAGCTGACGGGGGAATCAGGGTCAGCTGTCTGACTAAAGACTGCTGGTGCACGCCTGATCCGCAACAACATTCAGAGAGCATATGGATGAGTCGTTGGCAGCAACACGATGAAGTGGCCTGATTGGCACTTCTTTTCTTCGTCAAATAATCCCTCAAGTCCATGGGAGGGGGATTGAAAAGGTTAGCCTCGCAACGTCGAAAACGGGAGGCATCCATGTGCTGTACAGCATGGACGCGGGCTTCAGGGATGCGGTTCTCGCGCCACAGCTGTTCAGCGCGCGTCTGGCGTCTCTGTTGAGACAAGACGCGCCTGTCGCGTTGCTGCTTGGTGTGTCGGGGCAGAGACATTTGAGAGGGAGTGGGCTGCTGGGCCCCACGTCTATAGGCGCGTGCCTCTTGTGCTTGACAAGGCGCAGAGGCTTCACCTTGGCGTTTGGTGAGTTGGTCCTCAGAGGACCTAACTGAAGGAATGTCGCATTTGGGCCGCCAAACGCGGACTTCGCGGGGCGCGAGCAAGGCGCAAGTTTGTATGCTGCGTCCAGCCTCAGTCAGACAACCAGAGGTTCCAACTTGCAGCTGGCGCGCACGTCTCCTCTGTCGACGCTCAGCGTTCCGGTTGCGTCGCGGAGGTGGAGAGAGACCAACAACATCCTGATGCTGAACATCAGAGATTTTAACCACGCGGGTCTCCTGAGAGACGCTGACGCGGGTGTTCAGTGCGACGCGGTTGGTCGCAAAGGCAGTTGTGCCTGGGACCACGCGGGCCTTCTGAGAGGCGTTGGCGCGTGTACCTTGCTTGGCACGGTTGGCAGCAGCAGCGCCCGAGAGAGCCACAGATCGGGCCTCGGGGCCATTCCCCGTCGAGACCCGGCAGCAGACGCGGGTCTTTGGGCTCTTGGAGCCGGAAGAGAGAAACTCTTCGTACTTCGCCTGGTCGAACTCGACAATGAGCGATTCGACCATCTTCCCCTTACGGAGGACGTCATCCTGCGCCACGATTTGCTCATCAGTGACAAATGTAGTCCCCAGCGGAGTCGCCATCTCTTGTTCGCAGAGGAAAAAAATCTCGCGTAAAGTTTCCTTGAATCAATTGAAAGTTTACAACAGATTAATACTCTGATTACAAGGGAGGGAGGATGTTGAGTCTTGAATCCTCCCTTTGTTTAATGCTGGGTTCTTCGTGTGGCGGTGAAGAGTGAATCTTGTTCTCCGTTGACCGGATGACCGTCGGGATCGTCAGGGAATCTTCTCTTTGGCTGGTAGAGGGAGTAGCACAGCTCTGTCTACCAAAACTCTCAAAGAGAAGGTAGGCAAAGAGCAGCTTGTACGCAGCAAGCTTGACGAAGAGTTGAGCTCTCTCCTGTCTCGGTCTGTCTCTCTCTGTGATCTTCTGATCCTCTTGATGCCAGATGCCTTTCTAATCGCCCTTGTGTCTATCCCCTCGCTTCTCTGATTCCTTCTGCCTTTTTTTTTCCGATCTCATAGCAAACGAGGTTATTTATAGAGGTCCTAGGGGGTGAACGTGCCCACTAAAAATGCTCCACGATGAGGGGCTAACTTCCCCACTTCCCCGCTATGTGGGCGGTGACTGGCCCAATAACCAGGGCGGTTATAACCGAGGCGCGAGACGCGGGTGTCGAGTCCACGCGTCTTGAGGTTGAGACGCGGGTGTCGAGCCCACGCGCCTTGATGTTGAGACGCGGGTGTCGAGCCCACGCGCCTTGATGGTGAGACGCGGGTGTCGAGCCCACGTGCCTTGATGGTGAGACGCGGGTGTCGAGCCCACGCGCCTTGATGCTGAGACGCGGGTGTCGAGCCCACGTGCTGAGACGCGGGTGTCGAGCCCACGCCCACGCGCCTTGATGCTGAGACGCGGGTGTCGAGCCCACGTGCTGAGATGCGGGTGTTGGACCCTCGCGCCTTGGTGCTGAGCCTTCGCGTCTAGAACTTGAAACTCTGCTTTTTAATGGCTTGTCTTTTAGTGATTTTTAGACAGCCTACACCGGTCACCCGACTGAAAGCAACCCACTCTCAGGTTGCTCCGGTCGACTGGGCGGTCGACCGGCCAGAGAACCGTTGCTCTCTGGTTCTGGGGCAGGTCGACCGGGCGGTCGACCGGTAGCTGCCAGCTGTCAAAAATTGACCGTTGGCCGGTGGACCGGACGGTCGACCGGTAATTCATTTTTGGCAGAATTTGCTGCCAACGGCTATATTCTTCTAGGGACTATAAATACCCCATTAATGGCCTATTTTCACTAAGAATTTTGGATGAAATTTTTGAGCTTTCTCTAGTGTTTAAACAAGTTTTAAAAAGAGTCTCTTTGTGCTAAAAAGATCAATCTTATTGTTTTAAAGTGTTTTTATATTTCAAAGAAAAATAGTCTTTTGGGAATTGGTTTTGGTTCATTCAATCTATATCTTTGTGAAGATTTCTCAAGTGATTTTTCTTTGCTTTAAACACTTTATTTTTCACACTTGAGCTTCATTCTATCCTATCTATAGGGTCTTTGTGTTTGTGGGAAAAAGTGATTGTTTGTGGTCTTTTGATCACCAAGTTATAAACCCCTTATTTGCTTGGCTTTGTGCCTTTTCCTCATTGTGTTGAGGAGGTTGTGCAAGTGGGTTGCATCCCTCAAGTTGTGAGGTGATCCTTGTGTAGCTTTGTGCTAATCCCTCAAGTTGTGAGGTGATTGTTTGTTGGCTTGGTGCTTTGCCTCTAGAAGGAGGTTGTGGTTGTAAAGAGAGGAGTTGGGTACTCCTAGTTATTGTATTGCCCCAAATCCTCGGTGGAGGTTCCCTGTGTGGGAGTCCTTTGTGGACAAGCTAGTGGATTCGAAATCCTTCTGGGTGAAGGCGGGGATGTAGAGCTGGGTGCTCGAACCTTGATACAAATCTTGTTGTTTGCGCTTGATCCATTGACTCTCTCTACTTTGTGCATTGTTCATATTACTATATCATATACTTGCTTGTGTGTTGTTGCAATTAGTTTTAAATTCTGCATTTAGTTCACTTGATTAGCTCTATCACCTATTCACCCCCCTCTAGGTGATTTCAGAAGAGATCCAGAAATCAGCAGAAAACAGCAGCAGGAACAGGCGTACGGTCGACCGGCCCGGTCGACCGTCAGCAGTAGCAGTGGCTCGGTCGACCGGCTCGGTCGACCGATGTGCACGCTGACATGCTCAGCGTAACGGTCGACCGGTCCGGTCGACCGCAGGAAGAGAGCGGCCGACCGGGGGGTCGACCGACTGAAGTGACTCAACTCTCGGTTGGGCACGGTCGACCGGGCCCGGTCGACCGGCCGGTCGACCGACAGTCGGGTCTGCCTGTTTCGGAAAGGGTTATTTCTGAACCCTATTTAAGGGCTGTTTGGATTTCTAGGGTTAAGAATCTTGTATGAGGGTTTGAGAGCAATTGTGGAGGAGAGTAGAGCAGAGGCAGAACTTTCCCGATCCCTATTGTTGTAAGTTGTATTGATTTGTTGAAATCAATAAAAACCCTCCCCCTTTCTTGCTTGTGGTGCACTGAATTGTTGGGGGAGGAAGTCGTCGAAGAGCCAATGAAGAAGAGATCCAGAAATCAGCAGAAAACAGCAGCAGGAACAGGCGTACGGTCGACCGGCCGGTCGACCGTCAGCAGTAGCAGTGGCTCGGTCTACCGGCCCGGTCGACCGATGTGCACGCTGACATGCACAGCGTAGCGGTCGACCGGTCCGGTCGACCGCAGGAAAAGAGCGGTCGACCGGGCAGTCGACCGACTGAAGTGACTCAACTCTCGGTTGGGCACGGTCGATCTGCCCGGTCGACCGGTGCATAGGGTCGGTCGACCGGCCGGTCGACCGGTCGGTCGGGTCTGCCTGTTTCGGAAAGGGTTATTTCTGAACCCTATTTAAGGGCTGTTTAGATTTCTAGGGTTAAGAATCTTGTATGAGGGTTTGAGAGCAATTGTGGAGGAGAGTAGAGCAGAGGCAGAACTTTCCCGATCCCCATTGCTATAAGTTGTATTGATTTGTTGAAATCAATAAAAACCCTCCCTCTTTCTTGCTTGTGGTGCACTGAATTATTGGGGGAGGAAGTCGTCGAAGAGTCGATGAAGAAGAGATCCGGAAATCAGCAGAAAACAGCAGCAGGAACAGGCGTACGGTCGACCGGCCTGGTCGACCGTCAGCAGTAGCAGTGGCTCGGTCGACCGGCCCGGTCGACCGATGTGCACGCTGACATGCACAGCGTAGCGGTCGACCGGTCCGGTCGACCGCAGGAAGAGAGCGGCCGACCGGGGGGTCGACCGACTGAAGTGACTCAACTCTCGGTTGGGCACGGTCGACCGGCCCGGTCGACCGGTGCATAGGGTCGGTCGACCGGCCGGTCGACCGACAGTCGGGTCTGCCTATTTCGAAAAGGGTTATTTCTGAACCCTATTTAAGGGTTGTTTGGATTTCTAGGGTTAAGAATCTTGTATGAGGGTTTGAGAGCAATTGTGGAGGAGAGTAGAGCAGAGGCAGAACTTTCCCGATCCCATTGCTGTAAGTTGTATTGATTTGTTGAAATCAATAAAAACCCTCCCCCTTTCTTGCCCCGAGGACGTAGGCATCAAGGCCGAACCTCGTTAATCGTTGTTTTCGTGTGCTTTTCTCTGTGATTGGTATTTGTGCTGTTTTGAGAGATTGTTCTTCGTGCTTGAGAGATTCAGGGATTCCTCTTCTGGTTGTTGTCAGTGCACCACAAGTGGTATCAGAGCTTCCCAGGTTTCGCTTGGGATTTTTCTGGAGATTTGGAGGGCTTCGGGATCTGATTCGGTGGAGATCGTGTGTCGATCTCAGATCAGAGGTAGTCTTGTTCGTGGGATCGTGTGTCGATCTCAGAAGGACGCAAGGAGTCCTCAAGGAATCGTTGGTGGAGTAGATCCGGTGAAAAACTCAATCTTTGATTTTGGGAAAAAGGTAAAAATCTGATTTTTATCGAAGTTGAGATCTATTTCCAGTTGGTTTTTTCTGCATAGATAGAGGATCAAGTAATCTAGATGGCAGAAGAAAGCACTTCGGTTAAGACCATGAATCCTCATCCGAGGATTGATGTGGTGAAGTTCAATGGCACAAATAATTTCGGGATGTGGAGATGTGAGGTTATGGATGCCCTGAATGCATCAAACCTCGAGGATACTCTCCTTCTCGAGAAGAAGAGAAGCACGACCACTGATGAAGAGTGGGAGAAGATGAACAGGTCTGCGTGTGGGTTGATTCGTTCATGTTTAACGCAAGACATAAAATATCTTGCGTTACATGAGACGTCGGCGAAGCATTTGTGGGAGACCCTTGAGAAGAAATATCTGACCAAGAGTGTGGAATCGCGATTGCAGCTGAAGAGTAAGTTGTATGGGTTTCAGATGAAGAAGGGGAGCTCCATAAATGAACATATCAACCGCTACACGAAGCTTCTTACAGATTTGGTAAACGTGGATGTCAAGGTAGATGAGGAAGACAAGGCTGTAATCCTCCTGAACTCACTCCCAGCGGAGGAGTATGAGACATTCACATTAACCTTTATAAATGGTAGACAAACTCTGGACTATCATGAGGTGTCGTCTGCATTGGCAAACTATGAGACGAGGAGAAAGGAGAGACAGCCCTCTCAGTCAAGCTCGTCGGCAGAGACACTAGCAGTAAGAAGCAGGGGTTCATCTAGGAAGGGCAGTGAAGAAAGAGGAAGATCGAAGTCCAGATCAGGCTATAGAAATCTGAAGAGGAATCAGTGTGCCTTGTGCAAGGAACTAGGACACTGGAAAGCGGAATGCCCGAAGGCCAAAGGTAAGAAGGTGGAGTCAAAGACCAAGGCGAATCTCGTACAGGAGAATGGATCGGATGATGACTCATCGGTGTTCTCTCTCTCAGTTACTACCCCTACTATTTGTAACTCAGATAGTGCTGAGTGGATTTTGGATAGCGGAGCCACCTATCATGTGTGCCCGAACAGGGCCTGGTTTTCTAGCTTTGAGAAGCTGGATAGATGTTACACGGTCATGGGGAATGACCATCCGTGTAATATAGAAAGGATGGGTACAGTCCGTATCAAGATAGATGATGGGATAGTTGAGAGTTGAAGGAGGTGAGGTATGTACCTCAACTCAAAAGGAATCTTATCTCAGTTGGCACTTTGGAAGCATCGGGTATGGTGATATCTGTTCGAGATGGTATTCTCAAGATGATCAGAGGCTTGATGGTGGTGATGAAGGGCGTCCGCCGAGACAATCTCTACTACTTGAAGGGTGTAGGCTGTCTAAAAATCACCAAGACAAGCCACCAAAACGCAGAGATCCAAGATCCAGACGCAAGGCTAAATGTGACAATCAAGACGCGAAAATCCCAACCCGCGTCTCAGCATTAAGGCACGCGGGCCCGGAACCCGCGTCTCAGAACCAAGGCGCGGAGAGTCCGAACCCGCGTCTCAGAACCAAGGCGCGGAGGGTCCAAACCCGCGTCTCAACCTCAAGACGCGAGGGTCCAAACCCGCGTCTCAACCTCAAGGCGCTAGGGTCCAGACCCGCGTCTCGATTACAACCACCCCGATTATGGCGCCGTTCACCGCCCATGTAGCGGGGAAGTTGGCCCTCATCGTGGAGCACTTTTAGGGGGCACGATCACCCCCTAAAACCTCTATAAATAGCCCCGTCGCTATGAAGGAGAGGAGACTTTTTTGGGGGGGAGGAGGCGATCAGCATCAAGGTCAAACTTCTGGCAATCGGCAACAAGAGGGCGACACAGAGAGAGAAAAGAAGCAGATCAACTCTTCAGCAAGTTCGCTGCTTACGAGCTAGCTTTCGCCTACCTTCTCTTTTAGAGTTTTGGTAGACAGAGCTGAGTTACTCTTTCTACCGGCCAAAGAGGAGATCCCAGAAGGACGGTCATCTGGTCAACGGAGAACAAGATTCACTCTCCACCGCCACACGAAGAACCCAGCATTAAACAAAGGGGGAATTCAAGATTCAATATTCTCCCTCCCTTGTAACCGGAAGATTAGTCTGTTGTAATTTTTCATCTGATTCAAGGGAATTTACACCTCCTTCTTTTCCGTGTCATACAAGAGATGGCGACTCCGCTGGGGACTACGTTTGTCACTGAGGAGCAAGTAGTGGCGCAAGATGACGTCCACCATAAGGGGAAGATGGTCGAATCGCTCGTTGTCGAGTTCGACCAGGCGAAATACGAAGAGTTTCTCTCTTCCGGCTCCAAGAGCCCAAAGACCCGCATCTGCCGCCGGGTCTCGACGGGGAATGGCCTTGAGGCCCAATCTGTGGCTTTCTCGAGCTCCCCTGCTGCCGACTGTGCCAAGCAAGGTACACGCGCCAACGCCTCTCAGAAGGCCCGCGTGGTCCCAGGCACATCTGCCTTTGCGACCAACCGTTTCGCACAGAACACCCGCGTCAACGTCTCTCAGGAGACCCGTGTGGTTAAACTCCCTGATGTTCAACATCAGGATGTTGTTGGTTTCTCTCCACCTCCTCGACGCAATCGAAACGCTGAGCGTCGACAGAGGAGACATGCGCGTCAGCCGCAAGTTGGAACCGTTGGTTGTCCAACTGAGGCTGGACGCGACGTACAGTCTCGCACCTTGCCCGCGTCACGTCCAGTACGTGAAATCCGCGTTTGGCGGCCCAAGCGCGTAACTCCTCAAGTTGAGTCCCCTGAAGACCAGCTTACCAAACGCCAAAGCGAAGCTTCTGTGTCTCGTCAAACGCAAGAAGCACGCGCCCAGAGACGAGGCGCCCTGCAGCCCACTCTCTCACGCGTCTCAGCCCGGACGCACCAGGCAGCAACGCGATACTCGCGTCTCATCTCAACAGAGACGCCAAACGCGCGTTCCGCAGTCGCGACGCGGAAACCGCGTCCCTGAAGTCTGCGTCCATTCTGCACAGCACATGGATGCCTCCCGTCTTCGACGCTGTGAGGCTAGTCTCTTTGATCCCTCTTCTATGGATTTGAGGGATTATCTGACAAAGAAAAGAAGTGCCCACCAGGTCACTTCATCTTGCTGCTGCCAACGGCTCATCTCCATGCTTGCGGAGTGCCGTTGCGGGTCGAGTGTGCACCAGCAGTCTTTAGTTAGACAGCTGACCTCGATTCCCCCGTCAGCCAAAAGAAGGCGCTCCCATAGAAGGAGAGTCTTCTCTGACATTGAATACCCAGAGCTTACTGCGAACATGACAAGCAGGAGCAAGGGGAAACAACTTGCAGTCAGCTCAGGCAAGTCCGAGTCTGACTCTGAACCGGAAGGGGTGTATCGACACACTCGCACCCGGACGGGGGCCATTCCCCCAATTGACTATAATGCCTTAGCCCACGGCGTTAGAGTGAATGATTCCCACTCCGCCGTAGTGGAATCAGGGGCTTCGAACTCTTCCGTCGAGAAGGAGACCTCTGCCTACTGTTGACACTTAAAAAAGACAAGATTCTCATTGGTCCGAACGATGTCTAAACTTGTTGACATTTACAAAAGACAAGGGACAGACGAGCTGAAGACCAGTTTTCACCCACCTCCAAGGGACAGGGAAGCGGTTTGGACTCCACTGATCCAGCAAGCAGAACAGTGAACCCGGATTGTTTCTAAACAGACCTCAGCAGGTCTAAAATGCTAGCATTTAGCATTACATTAGCCCAAGGAGATAGCCTCGTTTGAGAGGCTAGCATCATCCAGAGCATCGCCAGGAAGCTAACTGATAGCTTCGCCGAAAACCCTCTTTTCGGACTTCGCTAGGAATTGCCTTTAGCTCCGCTATAAGCTTCAAAGCGGGCAGCTCCGCTATCAGCCTGCTATGGTCAACCTTTGACCAATCAAAATCTCCTGATGAGATCGGATTCAATCTAATCAAATCCAATCAGGATTCAAATATGGCAGGTGATTGCCGCAATCTCTTGACTCTCTTGAAACGAGTAAGAGGATCAGGGAGAATCTCCTAACAATATGGAAAGGATCGAAACAGATCAACCGACTTGCCATTTTCTAGCTCCGCAGAAGCTATCCTAGCCTCACAGTAAGGCTACTTTCCAGATTCAAACAGATTCGGTTCAATCTGTTTCCATATCTTCAAAGGGGACGATTATACCCTTGCTCTCCCTATAAATAGCCCGTCAGGGGCACAAAGGGGAGAGATCGATCGATCGAGAGAAATCAACAGAGAAGGAGAGATCGATCAACGGAGAGGAATCAAGGAGAGACGCATGCATACGGGAGGACTCCACAAGCAGAGGCTTCTTCACAAGGCACCGCGTGCTCTTGAATTCAGAGACTTTTTAGAGAATTGCTTTCTCTAATCAGGGTGTTGATACCCTAACATCGTCCTTCTTCTCAAGGAATCTCCGGAACCAGGCGAGAAGGAATTCCTTATTGAAGGCGATTTTGAGAAGCAGCAAGAGGGTTCTACCAATCCTCTATTCTCTGATTCCCCGAACCAGGCGAGAAGGGAATCTCATCGCTCGCATCGTCAAAGGGACAAAGTGGTCGCGCGCTGACCAGACTCCTATCGGCACATTTTCCCAGAATCTCTGAGGAGATCTACTTGTAATCTTTTGAGAATACTTGTAATTTAGCTCCTCAAACCTTTTTTGTAAGTTTTCCCCTTTGCAAACATAATGGAAAACAAGATGGCGACTCCGCTGGGGATTGTATTCTCCTCTGCTGAGAATCAAGTGTCGCAATGCGACGAACAGACCTTCGGGTCTATCTCTGAATTCAGAAAAGCCGGTGCAGCCAGATCTTCTCTGGCTAAATCTTCAAGCAAAGTCTCTGCGGAGACGGAAAAGGTTCTCTGCAAACCTGCCGCAGTTCTCTGGCGCAACAAGGAAACATGCCCGCAGCCCAGATCCTGCACTTCTGAGAACCTGGTCATCCAGATCGATCAAGGAAGATTTGAAGAAGTCCTCTCTGGGGGTGGCCTGATGCTTCGAGCACGGAAGCACAGGAAGGTCTTCATGGCCAAGGTTTCAAATCAGAAACCAGAGGCAGAATCCTGCCAGCACCCCGCAGCCCCGCTTGTGGCTATTCAGGTTCCTTGCGAACCTAGGCATCCCCTGTCAAGGCTGATATGGAAGCCTAAACAGGAGTCTTCAACCAAAGCTCCCGGAGTAGTCACGCCGAGACTGCGCCTCTCCCGCGAAGAAAAGGGTAAGATGCTCATCTGCCCTGACGATGCTGCCAGCCATAAAGTCACGACGGCAATCATACCGTCATCTGAGTCAAAGGCAGCAAAGCCTCCTGTTAGCCTCGCTCGCACAAGCGAAGCTATTGTACCACAACGAATTCACTGGGTTCGCAGCCGCAAGGCTAAGACCGCAGTGTTATCTGAGGTTGATCCCCTTCGCAGCAGAATAGCGGGCAAAGCACCACAGCGTGCTCCGCTCCCCGATTCATCAGGCACTAAGCTCGCACCTGTCAGCGAAGCTAGCGCCAAAGTACTATTCAGTACTAATCCCTTCTGCAGGGATAAGAAGAACGGAGCATCATCCCTTGTACGCTCCAGAAAGGCCTCTCCACGGGGTTGTTCAGGCTCTGCTGAGCCTAACCTGCGACAATTCTTGGCAAACAAGCTGGAATTGGAGTCTCTCCAAACCACTTCCCCTTGTTGTCGAAGAGGATGCCGACTTGTGACAATCCATTCAGCCCATTGTCGGCAATATCCAATCAAGGTGGCACCTCCGCGCCGTCAATCGGTGTTTGACCGGTTGTCCGCACATACCATGAAGAGACATCATGAAAGGAGTGCTTCGCGAGGCCCAGCCTTCGCATCCGTCAACATGACCGGAAGAGGACGAGAGCAACACAGGGAAGGTCATATATCTGATGATACCCCTTTCGGCTCCCCAGATCCAGATTATAGCCCGGGCTTAGGTGAAGTCTTGGTGCGCGAAGAAGGTGTTTTCCGAAACACCAGATCCAGGGTAGCGATACCCTATAATTATGAACAGCCTTCTTCCTCAAAGGCCCTGATCTCGCCACAGTCCAGGCGATCACCCCAATCATCTGATGGAGAAGAAGAAGACAGCGGGTATGCCTCTTCAGCAACGGTCAGTTCTGTGCGAACGGACAAAGCATCGGTTAATATGGCCGATAACGCCAATGACGACCTTCGTCAGCGTTTGGAAGCTCAGGAGCAGACCTCTAGAACTCAGCAAGAGGCCCTGGACAATATTCAACAGATGCTCGCTCAGCTCCTCAGCAACCGGAATGATGATACCGGGAGCAATCATGAGGAGGGACATCTCAGCAATGATCCGCCCAAGACGGAGAAATCTAAGGGAGGCTCTTCCCTGGATGTCGAAGTCCTTAAAGGCCTTCAAGCTCAAATCGCATCCCTAGCTCAGAGGGATGAATTAAAGAAGGTAGGGGCAGTCCGTCCTTATCCGCTGGAGTGGGATTCGGTGCCATATTCGCCAAAGTTCAAACCACCAACGTTGCATACGTATGATGGTAAGAGCTCACCCAATCAGCACATCTACTATTTCCGGTCCCAGACCGGTAATGTTCTAAACAACGACGCCATCATGGCTAGGTTGTTCTTCGGCACCTTGAAAGGGGTGGCATTCGACTGGTTCCGAAGCCTTCCTCAGGACTCTATCAATTCCTGGATCGACCTGGAAACCCGGTTCCTCTCTCGCTTCTATGAGGATGATACCGAAGTGACCATGGACAAGCTCCTTTCCACTGTACAGAGGAAAGGCGAATCTGTCCGTGAATACATTGAGCGGTTCAGAAATCTATCTCTGATGTGCCCGGCAGGGATGCCATTACCCATGCTCTTACAGACATGCAGGCACAACTTCTTGGATCAAGTAGAAGTCCGCATGGGGGCTGTCAAAGCCCATACTTGGAAGGAATTGGTCGAACAAGCTGAGATAGCCGAGAAATCTGCTAAGAAGTTCGAGCCATCCGCCCCTAGGAGCAAATGGGGCGCGAACAACAAAGGGCGCAGCGATCTCCCGCAGTCTTCCCAAGCTAAAGGGAAGGAGATTATGTCCGTCGAGCTGACCGGGGACATGCAGTCAAAGGCCAAGAAGAGCGGCGTCAACAGCCAAGAGCCCAAGTTTCCTCCGAAGCAGTACTCCTTCAGAGATGACCAGGTGGTCACGATATTCCATCTACTCCACAAAGGGAACAAAATGAAGCTACCGGATGCTCGGCGTCCCAATGAGATAGGGCGTACAAACGACCCTAAATACTGCCTCTACCACAGGATGATCCACCATCCTACTGACAAGTGCTATGTTCTCAAGGATAGAATTCAAGCTTTGGTCGACGCCGGAGTCCTCACATTGAAGACGGAACAGAAGAAAGTCACTGCCAATATGGTGACTCTTGAGTTCGGCACTGCCCAGAAGGTCACAGTTCCTGACGGGACCTATCCAGCCCCCACACCGCGGTTGGAAGTCAGGCATCCTCCAGCCATGACTCAATACAACAAGGGTCTCGTCCCTTTGACATTGGAGACAGGGGAAGTTATGTGGATACACCCTGACCTCGTCCAAGACGTACAGCGGACGTCGAAGGACTCCAGCAAAAAGGGCAAGTCCTGCAATGTCATCTCTGTCCTGCCAGATGATGGTAATCTTACTTCGGCTTCCCTCAGCGATTCAGAAGAAGAGAAGCATGCCTGTACAGCGCAGGCAGATGCACCTCAACAGGCAGGCACCCGGTCTGGAAAATCATACTTAAGGCAGTATGACAAGTCTACTGACGAGATACAACAGCAAACGACGTCAGTACCAATGCCGGCATCCACTCCAGTCCTGACCAAAGGGAAGGAGAAGCCTAAGGAAGTGCGGTTCGACCATGTGTTGAAGAAACCGCCAGGCCAAGGGTTAGCCACGCCCTTTCGCTTTGATATATTGGCCCATTTAGCCAATATCCCGGCTCGTATCACAATACACGAGCTCCTTCGTCTCTCTAAAGAGACAAGAGAGGCACTTAGAGATGCGCTGGCTGATTCGGAGTCCTTTCTGACATGCATGCCTGAGGTTCTTGGTGACGAGATGCAGCCTTCCTGCTCAGAGTGCCATCACGCACAATCCAAGGTGCCTGCTATTACCTTTACGGCGGAAGATATGCTTCTCAAAGACAACAAGCATGATCGACCTCTGTACTATACCGGATATATCGGTTCCACATGCATTGAAAGAGTACAAGTCGATCCGGGGTCTGCACTCAGCATCATCCCCAAAAGACTCCTCTATTTCCTCGGCATACCATTGTACAGGTTGTCCGCAACCACCACTACAATATATGGTTTCAACGCCGGGAGCAGCCATCCGCTTGGAAAGATTCGGCTCCGCTGCAGAATCGGAATCCTGAAGTCAGAGGTGACATGCTATGTCATTGATGCTGACACATCATACAACCTGCTACTAGGACGACCTTGGATCCATGCCAACTGGATCGTTCCTTCCACTCTCCATCAGTGCTTTAAGTATGTTGAAGATGATGCGACAGTACGAACTGTCTTCGCTGAAAAGCAACCCTTTAAGGGGGTGGAAAACTACTTCACTGATGCTCTCCTATATCAAGAGGCTAGTGGAACGCCGGGAGAACCATTGCCAGACGATGATGAAAGTGGCAATGAGGCAGATTCGGAATCTGAAACGGGCATGCCGGCCATTCTGATTGGCGAGCCAATTGTAGCATGCTTTAATGATCCCCGATGTAAGATCCCTTCTGATGAGGAAGGCGAATGGATAATTAATGATAATATTTCTTTTGATTATCCTGCGAGCATCGAGTCGATTAAATCCATTATGGATGGCTCTCTTCATATGCCCGTACATGAGTCGAGTGTGGCTAGTACATCCGTGGAAGCCATAGAAGGGGCCACGCTGGTAGTCCCTCCGTCCAAGCAAGGTCAGTCGCCGATAATCTTCGGCAAAGTCCGGCCAGGGAGATCCTCAACTACAGACTCAAGCTCAGAGTCGGATGCTCCACAGTTCTTTCATTACGCGCCATCAGCGCGCCATATTATGAAGAAGATGGGTTACAACCTGAAGCAGGGAGCGGGCCTAAACTTCGGAAAAGGAAGACGCAGCTTGATGCGTAACTCCATCCCAAGAGGGAAACCTGCAAATTACTATGATAGTACACGCAGGGGGTTGGGTTATGTTACACCCACATCATCAACAACGGTTCAGGACAAAGGCGATGGATCGATCCCATCACAGTCGGCCTCATCCTCCGAATGGGACTCTGATGTCAGCATAGGAGGAATATTCGAAAGCCTCAGGACTTCAAGCAGTCAGTTGGAACCTGCAGAGGTTGCCAATGAGAAATCATGGGCCCAGCAATTAAGTCTCCAATAGGAAAAGCGGTTTGAGCTGCGCGAGCCGCCTACCGAAGACAAGGTGATCCAGGTCAACTTGGGTAGTCAAGATCACCCCAAGCCTATTTTCATAAGTGAAAGCTTATCACTCATCGAAAAGGAAGAACTGATAATACTCATAAAAGAGTATATAGATGTTTTCGCCTGGAGCTATGAAGACATGCCCGGACTTGATCCACAGGTCGCTATGCACCGTCTAAACATCAAGCCCGACGTTAAGCCAGTCAAGCAGCAACAACGTCGGTTCCGCCCAAACATCATGGAGGCTATTGAAGCCGAAGTTCATAAGCTCATTGCTTGTGGCTTCATCCGGGAGGAACAACATCCAGATTGGGTGGCTAACATAGTCCCCGTCCTCAAGAAGAATGGGAAAATACGAATCTGCATCGACTACCGTGATCTCAATACGGCCTGTCCCAAAGATGAATTCCCACTGCCGATCACCGATGTCATGATCGACAACACATGCGGATTCGAGAGGATGTCTTTCATGGACGGCTTCTCAGGGTACAACCAGATCAAGATGTATCCTGATGACGAGAAGCATACTTCTTTCCGAACGCCATTGGGGGTATACTGCTACACTGTAATGCCCTTCGGACTGAAGAACGCCGGAGCAACCTACCAGCAGGCGATGAGCATGATCTTCCGCGACCATCTCCGAAAGACGGTGGAATGCTATGTTGACGACATTGCCGTCAAAAGCCGCAGCAAAATTGAACATCTTCGCGATCTGAGAACGATGTTCGACATAATGCGGGCTCATCAGCTGAAAATGAACCCGACAAAATCCTTCTTGGGAGTGTCCAGTGGCAAATTCCTTGGGTTCATTGTCACATCAAAAGGGATCTATCTGGACCCAGACAAAGTCAAAGCCATACAGGACATGCATCCACCGAGGAACCTCAAAGAGCTCCGAGGCTTGCAAGGCAGATTAGCCTACATCAGAAGATTCATAGCAAATCTTTCGGGCCGTTGCCAGCCCTTTACCCGTCTCATGAAAAAGGGTACTGCCTTCATATGGGACCAAGCTTGTCAAGAAGCTTATGAAGACATTAAAAGGTATCTCACAAAACCTCCGGTCTTAGTGGCCCCTACATCAGGGAAACCATTCTTGCTTTATGTAAAAGCTCTGGACTATTCCCTCGGCGCCCTCCTCGCTCAAAAGGACGACAATGGCCACGAGCAGGCCATTTATTATCTGAGCAGGACTCTCATAGGAGCGGAATCTCGCTACAATCCTATTGAGAAAGAATGTTTAGCTCTCGTCTTCGCTGTCCAGAAGACGCGACATTATTTGGTTGGCCAAACCATACATGTCATCTCCAGGGTGAACCCTTTACGTCTTCTCATGACGAAGCCAGGGTCGCTGAATTCAAGGTTGGCTAAATGGGCGCTCCTGTTGTCTCAATACGACATGACCTTTACTCCTCAGAAGGCAATTAAAGGCCAGGCCCTTGCAGAGTTCTTAGCTGCTCATCCAGTTCCAGAACATTCAAAACTTCACGAAGACATCCCTGATGAAGTCTTCGAGTCTAATGCAACCTCAGCAGAGGAAGTGTGGCAGATGTTCTTCGACGGAGCATCGCGGATGGGCCCCAAAGGGAAAATTATTGCCAGGGTGGGGGTTGTGTTCATCTCCCCACAGGATCATATCCTTCCCAGAGCATTCTCCTTGACAGAATCATGCTCTAATAATGTAGCGGAATACAATGCTCTACTCATCGGTCTCCAGCTCACTCATGGAATGGGGGTACGCTACCTTGAAGCTTATGGCGATTCAAAGCTGATCATTAGCCAGGTAAAAGGCGAATATGAAGTCCGCCATGAGGACTTGGTGCCTTATTATCATATAGCCATCGAATTGGCTAGCTTATTTGAAGGCTTCTACATCGGGCATGTGTCCCGATCTCAAAATACCAAGGCGGATGCTCTCGCTGCATTAGCGACAACGCTAGCCTTACCGGCCGACACCGAGTATCACCTCACAGTCGCAACCCGGCATCTCGTATGCTCTAAGCATATGCTAAGGATCCAAGAGGTCCATAATGTCTCCGTGGATCTTGAGCCGAGGGATTGGCGCTTCTCTCTCATTGACTACGCTCTGCACGGTCTGCTTCCAGACGATCCCAAAGAAGCGGCGTCCATCAGACGAAGGTCGCTCCGTTTCTACTATGATCCCACTTTGAAGACACTCTACCGTCGTTCATATGACGGTGTCCTCCTCCGTTGTCTCTCTCATTCGGAGGCACAGGAAGTGCTTAAAGAAGCACATGATGGCATTTGCGGAGCTCACCAGCCGGGTCCAAAGCTTAAAGACAGGCTGCACAGACTTGGGTACTACTGGCCGACCATGATGGCCGATGCCACCCAATATGCACGAAGGTGTAAGGCGTGCCAGGTCCATGCAGACTTCATACACCAACCTTCGGAGTTACTCCACCCTACTGTTGCTTCATGGCCATTTGAAGCATGGGGAGTCGATGTCGTAGGGCCAATCAGTCCCTCTTCGACAAGAGGTCACCGGATTATCCTGGCAATAACCGATTACTTCTCAAAATGGGCAGAGGCCACACCGTTGGCCGAAGTTAAAACCTCCAATCTGGTTAGCTTCATCAAACACCAGGTCATCCATCGATTTGGTGTACCCAGACGGATCATCCATGACAATGGTCCCCAGTTCGTAAGTCAAGGGTTCTATCGGTTCTGCGATAAATACCGAATTCAGAATGTGGCTTCAACCGCCTACAATCCTGCCGCCAATGGCTTGGCAGAGGCATTTAACAAGACAATCATCAAGCTGCTCAAGAAGTTTGTCTCCTCGAACAAGCGAGATTGGGACGAAAAGCTCGGTGAATGCCTTTGGGCCTACCGGACTACGGTTCGGACACCGACAGGCAATACGCCTTTCTCCCTGGTATATGGGTGCGAAGCGGTCATCCCATTAGAAATTCAGGTGCCATCATTGCGAGTAGCCCTGACTATTAAAATGACATCAGAAGACAATGATCGCCTGCGTCTTCAAGAGCTCGAAGCCCTGGACGAGAAGCGGCTGCAAGCTCAGCAACACATCGAGCTATATCAGGCTCGGATGTCAAAAGCCTTCAATAAGAAGGTCAAGCAGAGAGTCTTCCACAAAGGAGACCTAGTCTTAGCCGTCAGACGACCGATGATTATGACGCACAAGACCAAAGGCAAATTTCAGCCTAAATGGGAAGGACCGTTTGTGATAGAGACAGTCTATTCAAACGGAGCATACCGCCTTACGACTGCAGATGGCAACCTCCTCATGATGCCGATCAATGGCAAGTTCTTAAAAAAGTACTATCCTTAATCAAGGATCTTGCTCTCGATCAAGTTAACATTACACCTCTGATCGAGATCCGCGCGTCCGGAATGCGCACAAAGAGAGCCTCTCTCTTTCTCCAAGCATATCAAACCTGTTGATAGCTGGGGGTTTGCTTAAAATCCCAAGGGACCTGCTCCCACTTGATTCTCTCTCCAAAATCACCTACCAATTCTCATCCATAGAATGGTAGGACCACATATATTCCGCTGTTATGTTAACATTAAACCTATGACAGCAATCCCCTCGTTTCTCCCCGAGATAACGAGACCTCCAAAATCACCTACCAATTCTCATCCATAGAATGGTAGGACTACATATATCCCGCTGTTATGTTAACATTAAACCTATGACAGCGATTCCCTCGTTTCTCCCCGTGAAAACGAGACTATTCCCAAACTCCATTGCTATTGAGCTTAGTGGCGTCTCAATTGGTTACGTCATCGCGACCTCTGAACCAGTAGACGGCTAAGTCTCAATCTTGAGTCCTGTTGACATTTACAAAAGACAGGTCTCGATACTCGTTGACATTTACAAAAGACGAGTATCACCTATTTTGAAGCTTGGTGGCTTCTCAACCAGTTATGTCATTGCGACCTCTGAACTAGCAGATAGCCAAGTTTCATCTACCATTGAACTTAGTGGCGTCTCAATTGGTTACGTCATTGCGACCTCTGAACCAGCAGACAGCTAAGTCTCAATCCCGAGTCCTGTTGACATTTACAAAAGACAGGTCTCGATACTCGTTGACATTTACAAAAGACGAGTATTACTCATTGTTGAGCTTGGTGGCTTCTCAACCAGTTATGTCATTGCGACCTCTGAACTGGCAGATAGCCAAGTCTCATCTACCATTGAGCTTAGCGGCGTCTCAATTGGTTACGTCATTGCGACCTCTGAACCAGCAGACAGCTAAGTCTCAATCTCGATGCTTGCTGACATTTACAAAAGGCAAGTATCTCCCCTTTTAGCCCCGCAATGGGCTAACCTCGAGACTGGCAACATCTCAATTGGTTATGTCATCGCGACCTCTGAACCAACAGACAGCCATGCCTCATTATCCAAACAAACAAAGATGACAAAAGAAAGAATTTTTATTAAATTCCAAAAGGATGGGATACATGGAGGAGCCTATAGGCGTACATGATAAGATCGGATCCGATCTCCAAGCGAAGCTAGCCTCGTCCTCCTGTCATCAGCAGCCTGGGCCAGCGCCTGTGATCTTAGCTCAGCCTCATCGAAGTCCACCGCCTGAGCCAGACGAGCCTCGACCTCCGCCAAAGTCGCCCTCTGTGACGACTTCTGCGCCGCCAGTTCCTCACTTCGAGCCCTGAGCTGCTTAAGCCGCGGAGACTCTTCATGACGCATCTGTGTAGCCTTGGATAAGAGGAGATTTGCCTTCCGGATCATCTCTTCAGCCCTCTTAACCTTATCTTCAGCATCAAGAAGAGCACTGTTGGAAGCGTCAATTGCACTCCCAACCTCTGCCTCCTCTGTCTCCAAGGACCTCAAGTCAGTGGAGATAGCCTCAGCAGCCTCTTGAGCGGCGAGCTGAGCCTCGCGCCTCTGGGCGACAAGATGTGAGAGCCGTTCATCAGCCAAAGACGCTACGTCTGAACTATAGAGGCGGGGCCATTCCTCCACGTCCTTCTCAAGGTCGTCTACCAGGAACTCTAAAGCAGCAGCTTGATGGTACCCCTCAAAGTCCCGGATACACTCAATGCCACGGGAGAGGACCATCTTCAGCTTCGAGAACGGCACAGGCGAGCCCTTCAAGACGAGACCGATAGTCTGCTCCAAGCTGTTATAGAAGCTGTCGACCAGATTACCGATGAAGTCATTCTCAGCTTCATCAACCCTTAAGATAACCTCGGAGCAATCTACTATCCCAGTCGACACCGCCGCAGAAGAAGAAGCGGGAACATCGACAGCAGCAGGGCAAGCCAAAGGCGACCTCGGCGGAGTCCTCAGCGACACCAGCACGCCAGCCACCGCGGAGGTAGGACTGGCAACCACCTCCTGAGCAACAGGCTCAACCACCAGCGTTGGAGAGGTAGGGCTCACAATCACCCTCAATGCCGTATTCGGCAAAACAGTCTGCACCTCACTCGTTGATGTAACTGGAAGTGAGGATACCTCCGGGACTGTCGCCCCTTCAACCTCAGGACCTTCCGCTGATTTGGGCTGATAAAAAGGCAGGTCGCCATACAGCGCATCCAACACAGCAGCGTCTGCCCCGGTCGAAGCGCTCATATCGCCCCTTGACCCTTCAGGGAAACCCGCCGCTTCTTTCGAAGCTGATGCACTTTGGGGACGAATACCTGCAACAAAACCAAGGTCAAAAAGGAGACGCAGCAAACAGGCGAGGACCAAGAGATCTTAGTCTTACCGAAGGCCGATGTCACCTCGTCAGCCGTATCAGAATCCAGGGGTCCCATCGGAAAGTTCTTATCAGACTCAACGCGGATAGCCGGCCCGCTCGCCGATTCCTCCGCAGACCACCCGATAGAGCTGGAGGCCATAGGACTTCCTTTAGAAGTCCCAGCGCCCGACGGGCCAATGTCGGCCGCATCACCTCCAGATTCCTCCGAGCGAGTAAAGGAACCAGCTGCAGCTCCATAAGCAAATAGAGGATCATACTGGTCCCCTTGCTCCCCATGCTCCTCAGCTCCTGCAACAAAAAGCAAATGATGAGTTATTTAAAGTGCGCTGAAGGCATATTATATGGAGGCCAATCTTACCAGTAGTCGGTTCAGCAACCGACGGCTCAGCCACTAATGGAGCAGCAGAAGGAGGCGCAGCAGAAGGCTCACCCTCTACCACGATGGTAGGAGTCTGGCGACGGGGCCTCTTCGCCGACGACTTCCTACGGGATCCACTCCCACGCTTCCTTTTGAAGTGGACATCAGAGTCCTCTTCCTCCACTTCCTCCACATGTTGTGAGGGAGCTGTCCCCACTACACCAGATCCGGCTTCACGAGCATCAGCTTCATGGGCATCAACCCTCATCCTCGCCTCGAAGCAAGGGCTCCCCGCATCAGAAGCCCCGCTGTCATCTACTGCGATGAACTCCTCTATGCCAGGAACACGGACTCGTTTGCCCTCCATCTTATCGGAAGCCTTCTGCCTCATCCGATGAGAAATTAACCTCACACCCGAACGGTTGGCATTAAACCTAGCAGGTGTAGAGTTCGAGGCCGCATACCATTGGCAGAAACACAGGGTCGTCCAAAGGCCGGGATCCCTCAGCGGCGTGCGCAGCCACGCTCCAGTGTCATCCGCGGTAAAAAAAACCGCCAAGCACGAGCCCCATCAATGAGGCTCCCCATGAAAGCCAGGTCCGGATTGGGGTTGCCCACGTACAACTGGTCATACCCAAATTGGCGGGCAAACCGGCTCGGGACGTAGGGCTCCAGGTAGCAGGTATCCCCACTCCTGTACAGCAAATGCGAGGGCCGGATACAGACCAGCCACTCGAAAACACCCCGACTCATGGGAGACCGACCTGATTCCACATCACGGAATTCCTCGTTGTATCCTGCACCCCGCAGGCGAGGAAAACAACGGAACAGGCTATAAGCGTCATAACGACGCACTAACTTACGGGCCTCGGCCACATAAGTTTTCTGCCACGAACGGCCTTCAAAGCGACGGAGAAGCGCCGTTTGAACACCCTGCGGAGGGTCTTCCCCAGCTCCAATCAAACTGGGACAGTGCAAGGCGAACCACGCCATCAAGTAGGTGTACGGTAAACCTACCCTAGGATTGGGTCCGTCACAAGGCAGGACGGCACCCTTCCCTCGCCTTGACGCCATTGGCCTGCAGAAAGCCTCCGTCAGTGCACGAAGGCCCCTCTGAATACAACACACCATGGTCGGGAGAAGACCCAGACGGTGGCCATGAACCAAGCGGACGGCAGGCAGCAGCACAGTCGAGTGGACGATGTCACCCGAAGAAGAAGGCACGACACATTTCTTTAACCAGATGGTTAAGAAGCCGGCTAGCAACGCCTTGCGAGACATAGGCCGACGGGCCTGATGGTGAAAGCTCCAAAGAACATCACCCTTCCCAAGAGGACCATCATCTTCTGCCACGACGATGTCCTTTTCAGCATGCACCTCCATCCTTGCCAAGATGTCTTCTTCAGCAACTCCGCAATGAGCTGCCTCAGGTGCACTAGTCATATCTGGGAACAAGTAGTTCCCCAGCTCTTCAAGCTCTTCGAGCTACCCTTGCCACCAGTATGGATGCTGGAGCAAATGTGCAAATGGCACATCAGTTCCCAATATGTCTCGAGCAGAGCAGGCTCCTGCTTCTCCAGAATAGCCAGCTCCGCCTCACAGGGAAAGTACTCTTCGTATGGAAGAGACCCGAAGGGCAAAGCAGAGATCTCCCGCATCTCATGTAGGGCCATACCCAACTCACTAACTGGGGTGAAGAAAGTCCCCGAGGCCGGGCAATACAACTCGAGGATGGCGTAGAAGCACGCCACCTTCATCTCGATGTCGTAGCAGGTCGCCCTGACGGCCTCATGGAGGTTTAACCTCTCTAAGTCCCCCTCAAAGTGGGTGAGGATATAGTTGGTCAACTCCGCCCACCACGATCTAGGAGGGTGGACCCAACCAGGAGTCCTGAAATCGGTGGCGGGGTAGTTCCCGTCAACTTCGCAGAACTGAGTGCCAAAGGTCGGCGCCGCAGCTGGGTTCTCTCCTACTGGAAGGTCCCGCGATACCTTCCCAGGGTATAGCCCCATTATGCTACGAGGAGGACCAGCCCTCGAATAGCCGGACTGGAATGTCAACCTCCCGACACTCACGGACTCGGCGTTTAAGCTCACGCCCCACGCCATCTTCCGAGCCTGAGTTGCGCTCGCGAAGGAAGACAAAGCAAAATGCCGCTTAGTGGACGGGAGATAGAATCTCTCGCCGTCCAACTGGAAGATCCACTGGCCTTCACCGGCCTGCAGCTGGCGATCGGGATCTGGTGCAGCATCCCCGAACATGAAGTCAGGCTTTCTGTAAGCCTGACGGTCGATATCTTCAAGCGGAGCCGTAGTCAGGATGCTCCGCATGGCCTGCGGACGACCCTCCTGGATGAGCGTATCCCGTACAAGAGAGCTCGGCTCACTGAACAATGAAGCCTGCCCATAGAACTGCAAGCTGATGCTTCCGCCTGCTCGACTGGCTACACCGAACAGACTGTTCTGGAGGCCGGAGGCGTAATGTACTGTAAAAACAGAAATGAGCTATGATTAGTTCACCAATCAAGTGGATGCGAAAGCATAAAAATTCACTAAGGCATAGCCTCGCCCAGCAAGCAGGGCCTGCAAGGCGGCAGCTTTGAAAAAGCTTCACTTCATGGATAAAACTGCATCTTTGCAGAAAATATCCAAAGCGCCAGCTTCGCTTAAAGCAGGAAGTGACATAGCCCTAAGGGCTGACGTCATCAAAGGGGCATTATGGTCAAAAGTCATCATGACTGAGAGGACTTATCCAAGTCCTTCTCCTCAAACAGTACGGAGATGGCCCAAGTTATGGCTTCGTGCGAAAGCCCAAAGAAGAACTGTTCAGTTCTTACTTCCCTGGTGCAAGCAAAATAGGGAAGTTGAAGGGAAACGAGTTCCCTGATAAGGACAGATCATATTTGATCGTCCTGATGGCCGAGTATCGGCTCCAAAAGATGGAGACCACTCTCTAATCAGACAGGAAAATTCCTTACCGGTGATCGGTCGCTCGATGACCGGAGGAGGAACGCCCTCCGCCGCAGAAGTCGCCACTTCTTTTCCCGCTCGTCTCTTGGGCGCCATTGAAGGAATGCAAGAGTGCTCAAAGTACTCTGAAGCAAAGGAGGAAGAAGAAGAGGAAGAGATAGAAAGTTCTCTAGAAATAAAGGGAGATCTTCCCATATTCAGCCCAATCGGGCTTTTATAGGCCAATCAGCGCCTGAAACGAGGCCTCGAAAAAAGGCCCATGCCGCCGTTTCGAATTAATTCGAAACAGCGCCCGAAGCGCCTTCCCGAGAAGCGCCGGTTCAACTCTACTAAGAGTTAACTTCGCACTAGTGCAAAAGTGCGGACTTCTCACAATCCTTCAAGGGCTTCGCTGAAAGGCCTACCTTAGCCCTCTAAAAAGCGTGCTGCTCGCGCTGACATGCCAGTCTCGCGAAGATCATTCGAAGAAAGGACTATGTCCTTAGCTCCGCACACAGTTTAGCCCAGCAATGGCCAAACTCTCAGTGAAAGCAAGCAAAAATCAGATGATCAGACGATGAACTTTCATTGATTCAAAAGCAAGGGTACATTGATATTACATCAAAGTTGTGTTTCATACAAACACATTCAGTTGCCCAACAAGATCATTTGAGGCATACAAGCGGTTTTATCTGCTCCCAGGTCAGACCAACGGGACAGGAAGGGCCTTCCTCCTGCATAAGGCTGTAATCAGTGGTGCCACAAGGACACGGTCATTTTTCTCCACAAAATGGCAGGTCTTGCCAGGCCATTTTTGTTGAGGCCTGGCAATAAAGCTTATCACCGCCAACACATCAGATCACCTATAATGGGAACTAGTTTTGATGCCACGGATCTGACGGGTGTGAGGCCCGCTCCCCTGAAGTGGATCGTCCCCGACAAAGGCCACCAAAGTTGAAAATCGGCAACGATGTCAGTGATCTCACTGATCACCTCCGACGAAGCGGCGGCCAGCCTCACCTCAGAACGAATCATCTCGGGTAAGAGGCTGCCAACAGCCCCTGGGACGCGCATTCGCTGCCCCGAATTGTTCCTCCTGCTTAAAAGTAAAGCTTTAACCGGGGAAGCATAAGGCAATTTTATGGCTTCTTCCATCAAGTCACCAGACTGACAAGCATAGCTCACTGCAAGGCAAATTGGAGCAGGTTAACGGTCAAGCACAAAAAGAGCTGCAAAAATACTAAGTCAGATTCTTCAGCGGCAAGGTAATCCAACTTCAGTCAAGGCAGAGGATAAGCCTCGCCTGCACGGCAACCATGGGCTGGTTCAGCAAACGCCAAGTCCTAGCCTCGCCTATACGGCAAAGTCAGACTGATCTTGTGAAGAACAGTCTCAACCTCACCAATATGGCAAGACTGGCTCAACTATTGAAGAAGCCAAGTCCCAAGTCCTGCCTGCGCAGCGGACTTAACAAGCAACGATCTTTCACTGATCAAGCCAAGATGATAGCTTCACAGAAAGCTATGATGAGATCCTTCTCTGCAGCAGCCAATTGCAAGATGAAGAACAAGGGAAGCTAATCCCTGAAGCGAGCTGCCAAAGCTAAATCAAGGGAGATGAGTTCCCTAAAAGCAGTGAAGTCTTTGAATGATCAAGACTTACTGGTCCTTGGCCGGTTAGACAACCAGAGTGGGTTTTCCCACTAATTCAGAGATCGGGTATCTCTCACAACCAAGAGAAGAGAAGAAAGGCAAGGCATTTCTCTTCAGAGGACCTCAAGTGTCCTATTTATAGGCCCCATGGCCTGAGTGCGATCACCTCAAGCGTGGAAGCACGAGCGCATTCAAGGCATTTACTGCGCCTTGATGGAAGGGACGGTTGTCCCTTGGAACCGTGCAAAGGGAGAAACGTCTCCCTCATAAAAGGCACTTATGGCGCCTTGAATAAAGGGAATATCCTCCCTTGGAAACGTGCAAATCGGAGAACATCTCTCTCGATTGGCGCGAAAGAAAGAATGATCCTCCTCGTAACCGCCCCACGGCCGTTGGCTTTGAAAAGGCAACAGGAGTTCCAAAGCGAACTTATTTCTTAGAAGCCCAGATACGGAGCTACCCCGACGCGAAGCTACTCGCGAACCAGTGCAATTCTTCGGCGAATTCATCCCAAAGCAGGATTGAAGGCGAAGCTGAACTCAACCATCATGGCGACGTTCATACTCCACATATCATCACAGTAGTTCAAAGTGTTTCAAAGTCTGAGCTATTGCAGACTCTCGAAAACTTTGAAGGGGGTCTTGTTGACACTTAAAAAAGACAAGATTCTCATTGGTCCGAACGATGTCTAAACTTGTTGACATTTACAAAAGACAAGGGACAGACGAGCTGAAGACCAGTTTTCACCCACCTCCAAGGGACAGGGAAGCGGTTTGGACTCCACTGATCCAGCAAGCAGAACAGTGAACCCGGATTGTTTCTAAACAGACCTCAGCAGGTCTAAAATGCTAGCATTTAGCATTACATTAGCCCAAGGAGATAGCCTCGTTTGAGAGGCTAGCATCATCCAGAGCATCGCCAGGAAGCTAACTGATAGCTTCGCCGAAAACCCTCTTTTCGGACTTCGCTAGGAATTGCCTTTAGCTCCGCTATAAGCTTCAAAGCGGGCAGCTCCGCTATCAGCCTGCTATGGTCAACCTTTGACCAATCAAAATCTCCTGATGAGATCGGATTCAATCTAATCAAATCCAATCAGGATTCAAATATGGCAGGTGATTGCCGCAATCTCTTGACTCTCTTGAAACGAGTAAGAGGATCAGGGAGAATCTCCTAACAATATGGAAAGGATCGAAACAGATCAACCGACTTGCCATTTTCTAGCTCCGCAGAAGCTATCCTAGCCTCACAGTAAGGCTACTTTCCAGATTCAAACAGATTCGGTTCAATCTGTTTCCATATCTTCAAAGGGGACGATTATACCCTTGCTCTCCCTATAAATAGCCCGTCAGGGGCACAAAGGGGAGAGATCGATCGATCGAGAGAAATCAACAGAGAAGGAGAGATCGATCAACGGAGAGGAATCAAGGAGAGACGCATGCATACGGGAGGACTCCACAAGCAGAGGCTTCTTCACAAGGCACCGCGTGCTCTTGAATTCAGAGACTTTTTAGAGAATTGCTTTCTCTAATCAGGGTGTTGATACCCTAACATCGTCCTTCTTCTCAAGGAATCTCCGGAACCAGGCGAGAAGGAATTCCTTATTGAAGGCGATTTTGAGAAGCAGCAAGAGGGTTCTACCAATCCTCTATTCTCTGATTCCCCGAACCAGGCGAGAAGGGAATCTCATCGCTCGCATCGTCAAAGGGACAAAGTGGTCGCGCGCTGACCAGACTCCTATCGGCACATTTTCCCAGAATCTCTGAGGAGATCTACTTGTAATCTTTTGAGAATACTTGTAATTTAGCTCCTCAAACCTTTTTTGTAAGTTTTCCCCCCTTTGCAAACATAATGGAAAACACCTACATGACAGGCACTCCTGAGGAGACGGCAAGACGTATAGAGCAGGTCCAGAAAGCACAAATGGACATGATTATTTCTCAGCAGGCGTCGATTGACTCCCTCAAGCAGGCGATTGCACAACTGCTTGAAGACAGGAGGAAATCTCCTCCTAGGAGGTCAAAGGGCAAAGGGAGAAAGGGAGAGAACTCATCTTCCGAACCTTCTGAGGAGACGCGGCGATCTACGTCCGGCTCGTCCAAGTCCTCGTCGCAAGCGAAGGGCGACCGAGACCCTGGGAAGGCTCATGCTAAAAGGATGAGTCAATTGGAGGAACGCCTCAATGCTCTTGCCAGTCGCAAAGACCTCCAAGAAGCTGGAGTGGTCCGGCCCTATCCAGCTGAGTGGGATCTAGTCCCGTACCCTCCTAAGTTCAAGGCTCCAACCCTCCAAACCTTCGATGGGAAGGGGTCTCCTAATCAGCACATCTACTACTTCAAATCCCAAACCGGGAATGTAGTAGATAATGACGCCATCCTGGTGCGACTATTCATCGGCACCCTGAAAGGGTTGGCCTTTGAGTGGTTCATGAAACTCCCGGAAGGTTCTATCAAGAACTGGGGCGACTTGGAGAAGCTGTTCTTAACACGCTTCTTCAAAGATGACTCCGAGGTCACAATGCCCACCCTGTTAGCTACGAGACAGCGAAAGGGAGAGTTCGTCAAATCTTTCGTGGAAAGATTTCGGAACGTGGCACTCCGGTGTCCAAGCGGGATGACCCAGGCTACCCTGGTGGAAACATGCCGCCACAATCTCCAAACCTCACTCCTTGCTCAAATAGGAGTTGTTGAAAGCCGCACCTGAAAACAATTAGTCCAACAAGGTGAACAGGCTGAGGAGATTGTTGCCCGCGTCAGGGCAGAAGAAGGCAAGCCTAGGCCGGAAAGGTCAACTAGGCGAGCGCCAGATACCTCCCTCCAGACGAAGCGGAAGGATAATTTGGCGACGGAGACCAAATCTCCCACCAAACCTCAACCAGCCAAGGCGAGTGGCTCTTCAAGCCAACCCCGCGCCAACAAGCAGTATTCCTTCAAGGAGGAACATGTCGATTCGCTTTTCAAGCTACTCAACAAGAGCAACCGACTGAAGCTCCCTGAAATTAGACGCCCGGAGGAAGTCGGCAAGACCGACAATCCCAACTACTGCATGTACCACAGGATGTTGGGACATCCCACCAAAAGCTGCTACGTCTTCAAGGACATTCTTCAAGCTCTGATTGACGCAGAGGTGTTAAAACTCCGACCAGAGCAGAAGAAGGTGACGGCCAATGTGACGTCGGTTCTCCAGTTCAGGAGACAACCTCCAACGCCTGCGGGGGTAGCTCTTATTCCAAGAGGAGAACTAAGAGTGGTCAACACAGACCCTCACCAGCAGCAGGAGAAGGGCTTGGTACCCGTCCCTACGCCTCAAGGAGAAATAATGTGGGTCCACCCTGACCTAGTGGACGGCCAGCAGTGGACTACTGTAACCAACAGGAAGTCCAAAGGCAAGGCAAAAGCTTCGTCCTGCCATGTGGTATGTGCTTCCTCCCGAGAAGCAGAGGATGATGTTCCCTCACTGACTGATTCAGAAGAGGAAACAATAGTCTTGGCCGCAGAGCCCAACCAACCAATGACGGGGACTCGTTCAGGACAGCCCTACTTGAAGCAGTACGGCGAAGTGGCGGCAAACCCTCCACAACCGGCTGCAGAGCCAACTAGGCCCTCCACGAAGCCACCAGTGGAGAAACAAAAAGAGACTCGATTCTCTCGAGCTCTTCAAAAGGGTATAGCGGAAGGATCCACAACGCCTTACCGCTTTGATGTCTTGGCTCAATTGGCTAACATCCCAGCGCGGATCACCCTGTATGAGCTTCTAAGACTATCAAAGTCGACCAGGGAGGCTCTACAAGAAGCGCTGGCAAACGCTGAGGTCTTTATGACCCAGGTGCCAAAGAAGGAAGATGTAGAGAATTGTCTCCACACCTCCCAGAATGCTCCCTGCATTACCTTCACGCCAGATGATATGCAGGTTAAAGGGAAGCATGATCGACCCCTGTACTTCACAGGTTATATCGGATCATCTGAGGTGAACCGCATTCAGGTAGATCCAGGGTCCGCACTGAGCATCATGCCCCGCTGAGTCATGCAACACCTCGGCATCCCTACTCACCGTCTGAGCCCTACACAGACGACCATCTACGGGTTCAATGCCAATGGCACCCGTCCGATGGGGAAGATCAAGCTCAAGTGCCAAATTGGGAGCCTCAAGTCGGAGGTGACATGCTACGTCATCGATGCCGACACTTCCTACAATATGCTGCTGGGACGACCATGGATTCACCGCAACTCCATCGTTCCCTCCACTCTTCACCAAGTCATGAAATACATTGACGCGAGTGGGAAGGTGCAAACGTTGGTTGCCGAAAGGTATCCGTTTAAGGGGGTCGAAAATTATTTCACGGACTCCCTCCTATATCAGGATCCGGTGGATGAAACCCCGCAACTGGAGGTGCCAGACTCTGGTAATGAGGCTGACACTGAGCCCGAGCAAGAAGAGTGCCTGTGGAAGTTGGAACCACTTGTAAAGAGAACTAATAAGCTCGATGTTGATAATACCACCGACGATGCAGACGGCTGGTATATTAATGAGAATTTAGACTTTGAGTATTTTTCTGCGTGTGCATCCGATTCAATACCGTCGGATACTAGTACCGACGTAGACGATGATATCTGGTCGGCAATGGATGCTTTGACATCATTGCATGTACCAGTAAAATCATCTTTCGGGACATACCAGGATAATA
The DNA here is from genome assembly GCA_038442645.1 of Agave tequilana. Taxonomy (NCBI): domain Eukaryota; kingdom Viridiplantae; phylum Streptophyta; class Magnoliopsida; order Asparagales; family Asparagaceae; genus Agave; species Agave tequilana. The sequence goes on along the minus strand of JAVJIF010009102.1, from coordinate 71,069 downwards.
GTAATGCGCAGGACTCTATATTCATGGTTCCAGCCAGACGAAAAAGCCAAAAACCAATCCTTTTTGGGCGAATATCGTCTGAACCAACGCCCCGCGAAGAATCGAAAAGTGAGGAGGAATCCCCTCAGCTCAGTCATTATGAACCAAAAGCGCTCAGAATAATGAAGCAAATGGGGTACGATCTAACCAACAAGTGATTGGTCTCTAATGTTGCATATTTAATATCATATTTCCATACTTATTTTAGAATAAAAGCCTGCATTGTCCTAATTAATTGCTTAATTTATTTGCAGGCCCATTCTTTAAGGAGATGAAGAAAAATGAGCCCAAAGCCCACAAAAATTCTGAATTAAATCAGAGTTAATTCACACTCAGTAAATCAGGGAAAAATCAAGAGGTTGAAAACTGGTTGAGAAGAATCCTCTCAGAATCGATCGTTGAAGCAAAGATCAAGCAAGTTTGATTCAGATTCTGACTGGATACATTTTAGTATTCAAATCATAACTTTTGCTATAGAATCTCAATTCTGATGATTCAAGATGATCCAGAAAGCAGACTGACAGAGCTATAACTCTTATGTTGATCATTATTTCTAATTCTGTCAGTTGTTAAGTGATATTCAGCAATCAACAAGCCAACAAACAGCAGATCAGAACTGAATATCCACCTCTACCCCCTCCATTTCTCCTATAAATACCTGCACTCAAAGGTAAAAGGGAGGCCAATGCAGAGATTAGGATTTAGCTTAGTTTTCATTTCTTAGTTTAGGTTTTTAGTCTTTCTTTTTATGTAATTTTAGGTTTCATTTATGTAATTCAGAGGAGATCGACTTGCATCGAAGAACAAGACTGAAGCTTGAGCTGGAGTGACACTGGTGTAAGACTTATTTCTTTTCTTTGATTGTAATGGAATCGAATCGATGTTCTTTTGTGTATGTACTTCTATTTAGTCTTCTTCTTCTTCTTCTTTTCTATTTTACTCTTCTTTTTCGTACAATCGTCTTCCAAGTGAGTCTAAAAGCATCGAAAGAGCCTTGCCATTGCGAGTGCCATCGATAGCTCATGACGATGGAGTAGAGTCTCTCTCTGTATCATTTCATTCTTGAAGTAGTCTTGATGATGTAATGTGGATGAAGACCAACACTCAAATCTTATGGGCTATGCGCTGAATGCCTCTAATTCAAGGTAACTTCGTAGCTAAGATCTCAAGGTAAGCATTTGACGAAAAGAAGATAAGTAACTCTTTTATTTCTTTCTTTCTTTTCTGTAAAGTAAATCACAAACACCACTTCTTCCAAACCGTTTTCATTCTTTCTTCTCCACTCATTCCATTTGTACATAGTCGCTTTTTATCGTTTTCTGATTTTCCACCTTCTTCATCCTTCGCTTTCTTCTTAACTTTAACCTTTAACTTTCTTTTTCTTTTTCTTAACTTTAAAAACAGATAAGAACTTTCTTTTGTTTTCTTAATGATTTCAATAAAGACACGTAAAGCTTCCATCGCAAACCCTCCTTGTGGATCACGACCCGCATAGCCACTTGCTATAGCGGAAGAATTGAGCACTTGCACATATTTGTTTTAAGTTCTGTAATCTCGTATTTTTTGTGCAGGTTTAGCCTCAATCAAATTTTGGCGCCGTTGCCGGGGAGGGTAACATTTTTTTATTGAAATCTGAATTTTTTTTTTTTTTGAAATTTTTTTAGAACTAAACGAATTTTCTTCTCTGTTGCAGGTTACAGAGAAAGCAAAGTAGAAAATTATTATTGCAGTGACATACAAGTGGCCTTGGGCCTCTGCTCCAAAAAGCAGAGACCAAGGGCCCTCTGAATTGCCGCATTTCCACGGCAAAAGCCGCGGATCCGCGACAAGGACGAGTTGACTACTAACAGCTTTTTGCAGGGCTGCTTAGTTTACAAATTCAAGTTTGCTGCAACTTTATTTTTTCTTATATGCCATAACATAAGCCTGCTAATAATCAACAGTAAAAGATTCGTTGAAAGTTAAAATTTGATTAGACATTTGCATTCTAGGCACAAGTCTTTTCAATTCTTTTACTTTACTGTTGAAGAGAGCTGGAGACAAGGTATGTATGCATAGCATATAGTTTAGGAAACATTCTTGGGTGATTTTGCTTTTGAATGCTACTTTTCTATATCTTGCACACTTGCACGAATCAATTCTAAGGGCAAAACCCAAATCAAGATAAGGTGGGGATTTGATCACCCTTCCTTAGCCCAAAAACCATCTCCAAGCACTCACTAACCCAAGCCTAACTAAAATTGAGTAGACGTTGGCCCTAGGGACATCTCGGACTCAATTAGGAGATTATCCTAAGGGGAAAAAATGTTGGAATCTAACTCCTGCAAAATCAGTGTCTAGGAAAGGATTGAGGGCCGAAAGCCCGAAGGTTGGTGGTTATTTAATTAAGGAACGTCTTTGACGGAAAACCTCCCACCAACCTTGCCCTGACCTGGCTGATTAGCTTGTGGTTAAAGTCTACATTAGACCTCCCGTGGACAGTCTAACCAGTTAGGAGTCGTCTAGGTCCTAAGTCTACCCTAACTTAGGCTAGAATTTTTTCTTTTTTGTTTGTTTATTTATTTGTTTTTCTTTGTTTGTATTATACTGTGTGATATGGACTATAATAATAATTTTTTCAACTACAATAATAATCCATATTACACACCGACTTCATTTTCGGATATTACCAACCCGGCATATCATAACTTTGACCAACCTAGTGTGCCGGATTGGTCTTATCCGAATCAATATGACCCATACCCCCCATCTAATAACTATAATTTTCATAACGATTTTAACTCTTCACAGAGTCAGTGGGGATTCACCTACCCCGAGTCCAATTTTCAACCACAGTGTCCTCCTTCTCCACCTAGTCCACAATATTTCCACGAGTCATACTCAGCTCCACCAGTCCAAAATAGAAAACCATCAATTTTGGAACGGAGTATGCGTGAGTCCAAACAACAATCACAAAATCTGATGGACTCACAATTTCAATACCACTTCCAAAACAACTCTTCATCTTTTCAACAAGACAATGAACCCATCAACTATGAAAAGATGCTAGAAGCCATGACTCATGCTCAAAATGCTAGAAATCGTGACATAGATATGATGGTCGAATCTCTACGTCCCACCGTCCTGATGTCACTAACCATCCTGTTAGAGCCGAAGAGTCATGTAGTTTTGGAAATCAAGATTCCATTTCAGCACAACCATGTGAACTTACCCAAACTCCAAATGATATTGATAGTTTGGCTAGTTTTCCTTTTCCTGAAATAGAACTTGAAAATGATTATGATCCTGAACCCCAACTTAGTGATTCAATTCTATTTCCTAATTCGATTATGACTCCAGTATCTTCACCTGACTTCAATCTTTTCCCGGAGTCAACATTGGATCCTGTGCCAATTCATAAAGAAATTGAATCACCCATCTTTGAGGATCATGTTGAACTTGACCAACTTTACAATTTTGAAAATCCCATGGATAAATTGGCAAGTTCTCCATTTTTTGATATTGAACTCAATGAGATATGTGACCTAGATTCTCACATCTGTGATCCAGTTCAACTTTCTGAATCAATATTGACTCCTGTTTTATTACCAAACTTGAATAATATTCTAGAGTCAGTTTTGATTCCCCCACCTATCATTCCCGAACTGGAATCACCCATATTAGGTCACATTCCATTGTTGGAAAATACATGTGGATTTCAGTTTCAACTTCTTGACTTGGACCCAATTCCTGAACCAATTTCGACTCTTAAACCTTTACTTGATTTAAGTCACCTTCCTGAGTCGGTATTAGTTCCTATCCTTCATGAGTCCAAGTCAATCATTCTATCATTTCATACTCCATTCTGGGACGAGGAGGTTGATAAATTTGACTCCGAAATCAATTATGAAATATGGAAATTAGATGGGGTAAAATATTTAATAAAGATCCTTGATGGATACATCTTTTTAATGGGTTATATTAAAAATAGTGCTTGTGGGTTCCTTCGAGACCCAAGAAAAGTTGATTGGGCCGCGTTTCGTGGACCAATCAGACCACCACCGGAACCACCACCTTAAGGTAACACTTACCTTCCCTGTCGTCTTTTTCATGCATCTATGCATTAATTCATACATTGAGGACAATGCATGAGATAGGTGTGGGGGAGGGTCTAACATAACTTTTCCTTTTCTTTAAAATAAAAAAAAAATTTAACATTTTTCTTTACTTTTAAAAACTTTTTGAAAAATAGAAACAATATTTTGACTTATTTTTGTAAGAAATTAAGTTAATTTTAAGGAATAGGAAAATCCAAATTAGGATTTCTTATACTTGGTCAAAGTAAGATTATTTGTTTGATTTTTAGAGTTAGGAAGATAATTTGTCAAAGTAATTTGGTCTTGATCTTTACCTTGATGAAATATGCACACTTCATACACTTACATACTTAGGGTTCAAAAACAAAGACTCTTATGCCATATAAAAAAAAAAGAAAAAAAAGAAAAAGATAAACAAATCTAATTATTGATTAGCTAGGTGCTTTGGCCTAAGAAAGCCTTAGTATTTATGCGAAAGATGATTAGATAAGTTTGAAAATATATATATAAAAATCCTCTGATTAAGTTGGGTATTTGTGCCTAATAAAGCATAAGTATTCACGCCTAAAAGAGGCTCATATAATAAAATCCTTAGTTTTGTGGCCTTGTTTGCTCGAGTCCTTAAGTCCGAGGGGTGTCTTCTCACCCGGTGCCCTAAGACCGTCTGGTTTGGGAGTCATCGATTAAAGGCTCGTTACATGGGCAGACTAGAAAGCCTAAACTAAGGAATAATACCACCATATATATATATATATATATATATATATATATATATATATATATATATATATATATATATATATATATATATAAGGCATAAGAGTTAGAGTTAATGAACCTTAGTCAAAATTTTAACAGTCACAAGTGCATATGACTTAGGGTAAAGTAATAGACTAAATGAGAAGTACAATTTGACCCCTTACTCTACTTGATAACAAATTTTTGAATAGAGACTAAGTTTAGGAATGAAAATTTTAGTTTTCCTATAACTTATAGATTGCTTAGATCTTACAATTATATGTCAAATATTTTTTCTCTTTCAAAATGTTTTTCGAAAATACTAACTCTTTATTTCCCTTTCTTTATGGATTTTATGGGTGCAATCCGCTGAAAACCCTCACGAGACAAAACTCGTCCTCCAGGGGAAACCTAGAGGTTTAACGGCTTGTTGCACATGCTAAGTGCAATCGCGTGACCTGCGAAAGTGGTCTAATAATCCTTAGTATAGTTTAGTTGTTTTGCTCGAGGACGAGCAAAAGATAGGTATGGGAGTGTGATTGGTCTCTAATGTTGCATATTTAATATCATATTTCCATGCTTATTTTAGAATAAAAGCCTGCATTGTCCTAATTAATTGCTTAATTTATTTGCAGGCCCATTCTTTAAGGAGATGAAGAAAAATGAGCCCAAAGCCCACAAAAATTCTGAATTAAATCAGAGTTAATTCACACTCAGTAAATCAGGGAAAAATCAAGAGGTTGAAAACTGGTTGAGAAGAATCCTCTCAGAATCGATCGGTTGAAGCAAAGATCAAGCAAGTTTGATTCAGATTCTGACTGGATACATTTTAGTATTCGAATCATAACTTTTGCTACAGAATCTCAATTCTGATGATTCAAGATGATCCAGAAAGCAGACTGACAGAGCTATAACTCTTATGTTGATCATTATTTCTAATTCTGTCAGTTGTTAAGTGATATTCAGCAATCAACAAGCCAACAAACAGCAGATCAGAACTGAATATCCACCTCTACCCCCTCCATTTCTCCTATAAATACCTGCACTCAAAGGTAAAAGGGAGGCCAATGCAGAGATTAGGATTTAGCTTAGTTTTCATTTCTTAGTTTAGGTTTTTAGTCTTTCTTTTTATGTAATTTTAGGTTTCATTTATGTAATTCAGAGGAGATCGACTTGCATCGAAGAACAAGACTGAAGCTTGAGCTGGAGTGACACCGGTGTAAGACTTATTTCTTTTCTTTGATTGTAATGGAATCGAATCGATGTTCTTTTTGTGTATGTACTTCTATTTAGTCTTCTTCTTCTTCTTCTTTTCTATTTTACTCTTCTTTTTCGTACAATCGTCTTCCAAGTGAGTCTAGAAGCATCGAAAGAGCCTTGCCATTGCGAGTGCCATCGATAGCTCATGACGATGGAGTAGAGTCTCTCTCTGTATCATTTCATTCTTGAAGTAGTCTTGATGATGTAATGTGGATGAAGACCAACACTCAAATCTTATGGGCTATGCGCTGAATGCCTCTAATTCAAGGTAACTTCGTAGCTAAGATCTCAAGGTAAGCATTTGACGAAAAGAAGGTAAGTAACTCTTTTATTTCTTTCTTTCTTTTCTGTAAAGTAAATCACAAACACCACTTCTTCCAAACCGTTTTCATTCTTTCTTCTCCACTCATTCCATTTGTACATAGTCGCTTTTTATCGTTTTCTGATTTTCCACCTTCTTCATCCTTCGCTTTCTTCTTAACTTTAACCTTTAACTTTCTTTTTCTTTTTCTTAACTTTAAAAATAGAGAAGAACTTTCTTTTGTTTTCTTAATGATTTCAATAAAGACACGTAAAGCTTCCATCGCAAACCCTCCTTGTGGATCACGACCCGCATAGCCACTTGCTATAGCGGAAGAATTGAGCACTTGCACATATTTGTTTTAAGTTCTGTAATCTCGTATTTTTTGTGCAGGTTTAGCCTCAATCAACAAGCCCGGGTTGAACTTCGGCAAAGGAAGGAGAACCCTGCTTCGATCGTTTGTACCGAAAGGGAAAGCCCCTGATTATTATCATCGGACGCGCAGGGGGTTGGGCTATGTATCAACTCCAATCCCATCAGCCTCCGATTCTCAAGAATCGTCGAACAACGATCACTCTTCAGACACATCATCTTGGGGGTCAGATGTCAGTGTCGGCAACATCTTCAAGGAACTTTCAGTGAATATGGTTTCGACAAGCCACCTGGAAGAGGGAAATGAAGAAATGATCCAATCTGATACAGATCCATGGATCAAACATTTAAATGCTCTTTGGGATACCCGCTTTGAACAGCGTGAGCCACCCACAGAAGACAAGGTTGTTCAGATCAACCTAGGAGATGAGGCCAACCCCAAGCCCATCTTCATAAGTGACGGCCTGTCACCATCGGAGAAGAAGGATCTAATATCTCTTGTACAAGAGTATATAGACATCTTCGCCTGGAATTATGAGGACATGCCAGGACTTGATCCTCAAGTGGCCATGCATCGCCTCAACATCAATCCGGACGTAAAGCCTGTCAAACAACAGCAGTGACGATTTCGCCCAGAAATAATGGAGGCAATTCAATCAGAAGTCAGAAAACTTATTGATTCTGGCTTCATCAGGGAAGAACAGCATCCCAATTGGGTAGCCAACATCGTCCCGTCTCCAAAAAGAACGGGAAAATCCGGATCTGCATCGACTTCCGTGATCTAAACGAGGCCTGCCCCAAGAACGAATTCCCATTGCCGATCACAGATGTCATGATCGACAATACTTGTGGATTCGAACGAATGTCCTTCATGGACGGATTCTCAGGATACAATCAAGTCAAAATGTATCCTGACGACGAAAAGCACACCTCCTTCAGGACTCCTCTAGGGGTATATTGCTACACCGTCATGCCCTTCGGACTGAAAAATGCAGGGGCAACATACCAAAGGGCCATGAACGCCATTTTCCATCAACAAATACGCAAAATGGTGGAATGTTATGTTGACGACATCGCGGTAAAAAGCCGCGCTAAAGGCGATCACGTAGCAGACCTGAAGGTGGTCTTCGACATCATGCGGGCTCATCAATTGAAGATGAATCCCACCAAGTCTTTCCTGGGGGTAGCCAGTGGCAAATTCCTAGGATTTGTTGTGACTTCTACAGGAATCCATTTGGATCCGGAGAAAGTCCGCGCTATCCAAGAGATGCAACCCCCGAGAAACCTCAAGGAACTCAGGGGTTTACAGGGTCGATTGGCGTACATCCGTAGGTTCATCTCAAACCTCTCCGGAAGATGCCAACCCTTCGCTAAGCTGATGAAGAAGGGTGTCTCATTCATTTGGGATGACGCTTGCCAATAAGCGTTCGAGGAAATCAAGCAATACCTCACCCAACCACCAGTCCTTGCGGCCCCGGTGTCCGGAAAGCCTTTCCTGGTGTACGTCCGGGCAATGGACCATTCTTTGGGAGCTCTACTAGCTCAGAATAATGAAGAAGGACGAGAACAGGCAATCTACTATCTGAGTAGAACAATGATCGGAGCCGAACATCGGTATAACCCGATCGAGAAGAATGTTTGGCACTGGTGTTCGCTATCCAGAAAATGCGACACTATCTGGTAGGCCAAACTATAAATGTCATATCAAAAGTCAACTCTCTGAGGTTACTTATGACTAAACCTTCATCGCTAAATGGCCGACTGGCAAAATGGGCCATATTGCTATCACAATATGAAATGCACTTTCTGCCGCAGAAAGCCATTAAGGGACAAGCGGTCGCAGACTTCCTAGCTGAACACCCAGATCCGAGGGCAGCCAAAGTCTATGAGGATCTCCCAGATGAAGTGGCCGAAGTCTACCTGACTCAGACATCGTTCGAAAGTCAAGTGTGGCAACTTTTCTTCGACGGTGCATCAAGGACAAGCCCTAAGGGACACGTAGTGGCGGGGGTAGGAGTAGTACTTGTCTCCCCATAAAATTATGTGATCCCCCGAGCTGTCTCATTAACAGAGCCTTGTTCCAACAATATGGCGGAGTACAATGCTCTATTAATCGGGATGCAATTCGCCGATGAGATTGGCGTTAAAAATCTCGAGGCATACGGCGACTCCAAGCTCATCGTCAGCCAAGTTCGCGGGGAGTACGAAGTCAGACATGAAGACTTGGTACCCTATTACAATGCAACTATCCGCATGGCCGAGGGATTTAAAAGCTTCTATATCGACCATGTACCACGCAGGCAAAATGCGCACGCAGATGCACTCGCATCCCTGGCTGCCTCCTTAGCTCTTCCAGCTGGAGCAATGGAGAAGATATTCGTCTACAGCCACGACTTGTATTGCCCGAGAAATGCTCTCGAGGATTATCAGGAGTCAACGGGAGGTCTTCACCGCGAAGAAGCACTTGAAGCGTCAACCGGTCCAGAGCTTAAAGACTGGCGATTCCCCTACATCGACTATGTCTTGTACGGCATCCTGCCTGAGGACACCAAAGAAGCGGCTGCCATTCGAAGGAAAGCCCCTAAGTTTTACTATAATGCGATTACACGAACATTGTATCGTCGGTCGCATGACGGGATCTTACTCCGGTGTCTCTCACCAAAAGAGGCCCGGGAGGTATTGAAAGAGGCCCACGACGGTACGTGCGGAGCCCATCAACCTGGCCCAAAACTGGCACATCGACTCCAAAGATGGGTTACTATTGGCCCAAGATGGTTGCCGACGCCGTCGCCTATGCCAAAAGATGTCACGCTTACCAAATACATGGAGATTTTATCCATCAAGCACCAGGGTACCTCCACTCTACGACCTCTACATGGCCATTTGAGATGTGGGGGATGGATGTGGTTGGTCCTATCAGCCCACCATCATCAAAGGGACATCGGTTCATTCTAGCAATAACCGATTACTTCCCCAAATGGGCCAAAGCCATTCCTTTGAAGGAGGTCAAGTTGTCCAACGTGATCAAGTTCGTAAAACATCACGTTATTTACCGTTTCGGTGTACCTCGGCGGATTGTCCATGACAATGGACCCCAGTTCATCAGCCAGGCATTCCAGAGATTCTGCGTTAAGTTCAGAATCCAGAGTGTGTCTTCAACGGCATATTATCCTGCCGCTAACGGCCTCGCAGAAGCTTTCAACAAGACCATTGGTAAGCTTCTCAAAAAGTTCGTCTCGAAAAGTCAACGGGACTGGGACGACAAACTAGGTGAATGCTTATGGGCCTATCGCACAACAGTACGAACCCCGACAAAGGCCACGCCGTTTTCCTTGGTATACGGATGTGAAGCCGTGCTTCCCCTGGAAATTCAAATTCCATCTCTACGCGTCGCCTTGACAGCGGAGATGACGACAGAGGAGAAGCATCGACAGCGACTCCAGGAACTGGAGGCCTTAGACGACAAGCGTCTGCAAGCCCAACAGCAAATCGAGCTCTACCAAGCTCGAATCACCAGAGCCTTCAACAAGAAAGTTAAAGTACGAACTTTCAAGAAAGGCGATCTTGTCTTAGCCGTCAGAAGACCCATGGTGATGACGCACAAGACGAAAGGAAAATTCCAACCCAAATGGGAAGGACCATTTGTGGTAGAGTCAGTCTACTCAAATGGGTCGTATCGCCTCATAACTTCAAATGGCGATACACTCATGATGCCGATCAATGGAAGATTCTTGAAGAAGTACTATCCTTAATAGTACTCCTTCCCCGATCAAGTTAAAAGTACACCTCTGATCAAAACAAGAAGAGCTTCTTCATTAATATCCGACGCCTCCGACGGCTAAGGATAGAGGAAAATGTTGGCTTTTCAACCCAACATAAGTCCTCGACAACTCATCATGCTGAGGGGAATAGCATGGCTAGCCCAACTCAAACGGTAGTTGGTAAAGGCACCTCAAATCCGTTGATAGCTGAGGGTTTGCTAAAAATCCTAAGTGGACTTGGCTCCACTCCTTCTTCCAAAATCCCTTACCAATTCTCATCCACAGAATGGTAAGACCACAAAAAAAAAAAACACACAATCGTTGCCAAGTTAACACCATACCTCTGGTAATGAGATACCCCTTGTAGAGTACAAATCTTACTTGTCAACTCTACATTTTGCCAAGTTAACGCTACACCTCTGGCACTCCAAATCTCACTTGTCAATTCTCATCCATAGAATGACAGGTCCTCAAACTGTTTTCGGCTCAAGCCAATTCTTATCAAGTTAATATTACACCTCTGACAAAACTACTGTTTAAGTTAACATTATACCTCTAAGCAGTACTTCAAGTTTCTGCCAGGTTTAATATTACACCTCTGACAGTCACTTTTCTTCAGTTTTCCACATCGAAGCTGAAATGAATGATGCCAAGTTAACACTACACCTCTAGCGTCTGAGTCAACGCTAAGTTCAACAATACACCTATGGCCATGACCTTTCCTCGACTTCCTTGTCCAAGTCGAGATGACCAATGCTAAGTTCAACATTACACCTCTAGCATTACCTCACTGTTAAGTTAAACATCACACCTATGGCAGTGACATTCTCAGTTTTTCCTAAACAAAACTGAAATACTTCTGAGTCAGGTTAATATCACACCTCTGACTTACATCCTTGTCAAGTTAACATTACACTTCCGACAAGACCACTTTCAACCCGTCAAGTTAATATCACACCTCTGATGGTAACAAACCTTCCTAGACTCTCCACGAGTCTAATCTCACTTGTTATTCTCTTCAATAGAATAACAGGTCCACCTAAAAACATTGTTAGGTTAATATTACACCAATTAACAGTGTTTTCATCAAATCCCCAGCTGAACTCGATTAAGTTAATTCTAAACCTCTGATCAGAGTTCACCCTCCCTGGGGGTACCAATTCTACTTGTCGCTTTCTCTTATAAAGTGGCAGGTCCACCAAAAATTATTTCATCTCTGTCAAGTTAATATTACACCTCTGACAGTACTGTGAGAGTTCCTGAAATAGGACCTTTCCCTCCAAAGTTTGAATTGTTGAGATTATCGTCATAATTTTGACAAAGTCAGAGATTCTTTGCTTCTATGGGTCTAAGACAAAAAAAAAAAATTCAAGACAATGAAAGAGGCAAAAAGAAAAGTGTCACTTTTATTTATTTCCAAACATATGAAAGTGATACAAAACGCTCTCTTATACAATAAGATTGAGCATTACAATTAAGGAGTACAAAGAAGTCCCTCTCTCTCTCTTAGAGGTTGCACTCACTCCTTATAAGCCGCATCTGATTCCAAGTGCGCGATGTTTTGTGGCTACAATAGAAGCTGGTTACACCACGATGCATGATGTAAGCATCGAAAGCGCCCTAGCTGACTAAGCTAAGAGCAATGGTGTTCTTGAGGTCTGGTGGCAACAAAAGGTCCTGCAACCCTTCGTTCAGGCGCGTCTCTTTCCCTAGCAGGCCATCCAACGGACATAAACTGTCCTTGATGTCACTTCTGGGGTGAGAGAGGAAGAGGATCTTGTCCGCCACCACAACCGCCGAAGCCCTCATCGCCGTCATGCATAGCCTGACCATCTCTTGCCAGCAGGCATGAATGGCGAAGCAGATCTGAAGAGACCTTGGCGAGGGTTGGGTCCTCGTCAGAGATGTAATATACTCTCTTATAGGTGACGAGGACCATAATATACTCTCTCATAGGTGAACATCGAACAAGTTCGCCGGCCAAAGCATCCTTCCAGGGGCCCAGCAAACCAGCAAGCCTACCTGCAAGAAATGAAACAAAAGGAATCAGAACAATCTGCAACTTAGTATGCTTCAACAGAGAAAAACTAAGTCGCAAATGCGGGAATGCGCAGACAAGCAGACGCGGGAATGATCCACGCAGTCAGCCAAGCAGACGCGGGAATGATCCACGCAGTCAGCCAAGCAGACGCGGGAATGACCCACGCAGTGAGCCAAGCTGCTGCGTCAGCAGAGACAAACGCGAATCAAAACGCGGTCTCGTTCTGCGCCCAAGTCGAAAGCACAGACGCCGAAAAGGCACAGACGCCGAAAGTTGCCATCTCCTCGTTGAGTGAACAAGAGTTGCAAGGCTCGGGTCTGAAACCTTTTTGGAATTCGTCCAAGACAGTGGCTTTGAAACGCAAGCTTTGTGAACAAAGCCAGCGCCAAGCGCCAAAGACCCCTGCACTCGCGTCCAGAGAAGTTTAAGTCTGTGGCGTAAATTCCAGAAGGAATGCACCAACACAGACTTCGTGGGGGGTCCAGATAATGATGATGCCAAGGTACAGGCCGTGGTAGATTAAAATATCATGGCTAATCGGGACGGCGTACCAACAGAGGCTTCTACCAAGAGTCGGGCTCTCCGCGTCCAGACGCGGACGTGCAAGATGATCAGAGAGACACTCTGCCCCGAAGAGACCAAACAGGAGCATACAAGCCCTGGGTCATCTTCATCCACAGAGCCATCCTCACCCATGGAGACAATACTCTGAAGAGGATGAAGGTTCTCAGAGCGCTCGCTCTCAAAAAGAAAACAGTCCAAAGGTTGGGTTGAAGGAAGAGGGTGCGCCCTATTTATAGGCAGCCCCCGATAACTGCACCGCCGGCCTTAATGACCGCACGATTGTCAAGGTCCAATAAGGGACTGACACGTGTAACGCCGCTTCGAAAACCGTCGCAGGCGCCAATCTCCAACCACCCGCCTCGGTTTCTCATTAAAGGGCATTAACGCCCGAGACCAATAAGAAGCCGACGCGTGGATAACCGCTTCGAGAAACAGCGGAAAATCTGCATTCCTGATCATCAATAGAGATTTGAAGATCACATCAAATCTTTATGACAGGCTGTATGTAACGCCTGGGAGGTTACATCAAGACGCAGACTGAAGAAAACGTATCCAAAATTCGCGTCCCCTCCCCAGATTGGATGACGATCACCCGCGTCCTAGAGGAATGTCCGCGTGATGCAAAGTCGCGTCCCCTCAGCAAACGGGGTCCTTTTTAAAGGAGAACACTTAGTCCATTCTGGGATTGATGAAAAATGCACAAGGCTGCGTCCCTCGCGTCTGTTTGATCCGCGTCTTTCCCAGCGAAGCAGATTCGCGTCTCTCCCTACAGACGGATGTCGCGTCTTCTGAACTCATGGCCGCGTCTCCTTATGGATTGACGCTGCGTTTCATCAAAAGAACTTGGTTCTGCCCAAGTTCTTCTGAACTCATGGCCGCGTCTCCTTATGGATTGACGCTGCGTCTCATCAAAAGAACTTGGTTCTGCCCAAGTTCTTCTGAACTCATGGCCGCGTCTCCTTATGGATTGATGCTGCGTCTCATCAAAAGAACTTGGTTCTGCCCAAGTTCTTCTGAACTGATACCCGCGTCTCCCTGTGAACAGAAGCCGCGAGTCGATGCTGCGTTTCATTGAAAGAACTTAGTCTTACCTAAGTTCAGTATTCACAGCCAGTGATCAAAAAGTTGGATTCATCCACAACTAAGCAAAGAAGATGGAACAAAAAGTGTCCTTTTTATATCAAAAGTGGATACAAACACTCTGATAAATAGAGTGTCCTTTTCTTTAAAAAAAAAAATGAAGGGAAAAGAAGGCTAAATGTCCTGGTTCGCCAAGGAACGGATTTGTTCCCTGAGATGATGCATCTTGACCTGACGTGCCTTCTCAGCCTCCATCATGGCCTGGACCCGCAGCTCCTCTTCAGATAGGAAGGGTTTTGCAGCCAGCTGTGCTTGCAGAAATTCCACCCTGGAAGAATGTAGAGACAGACTTTCTTCAGCTCGCGCCTTAGCCGCCTGTTGCTCCGCAAGCTCCTCTTTAATGGTAACAAGCTTCTTCTCATTGATCGCAAGCACAGCTTCTGCCTTGGCAATGGTGTCCTGAGCCTTGGCAATGGTGTCCCGAGCACTGATGATGACGTGCTCCGTGCTCTGCATGACAATCTCAGATTCCCTTGAATCGTCAGTTAGTTTCTGACATTCAGCCTGGGAATATTAGAGGCTGCGGATCTCTGCATCTATTTGTGCCTCTGCCTCCTGTCTCTCTTGTTCTTGAGCAGCTAAGAGCCGGGTTAGGGTGGCCTGGGCCTCACTAGAAGAGCTGGCATTTTCCAAAGACTTCAGCTCGTGCAGGTCGCCTCCCAGTTGCTCCACCACCCGCAGACACGCCTGGGCAAGTGAGGGGCCTCCGGTTAATTCGACGTTCTCGGTCAGATTTCTGAGAAGCGTCTGGGCAAAATTGAAGGAGCTGCTTCCACGTAAGATGAGATCAATACATGATCCCATCGAAGCAAAGAATTGTTGCACCATCTGGCGTGCCAGTTCCCCCATATCGTCACCACCTGGGAAGCTTCCCGACCCCTTTTCTGTCACGAGATGAGGGATACAAGGCGGATCTTCTCGCACAAGAGTTGTGCTGACCACCGATACGGCTAGAGCAGAATTAGCCTCGGGCGCTTCCGGAGATGTTATCTCGACAGGAACCTCCACAGCTAATGATGGAGTAGCAAGCGCAACCTCCTCAGAAGCTTCAGCCGAGACCTGAGCTGTGTGGCCTCTTGGAAGGGTACCAACCGCTGGACTCTCTACCTGAACCCCCTTAGTTCCCTCTGCAAATTATTGCGACATTAGCCACAAAGGAGAAAAGCGAAACATTTAAAATATCAGAACTTCCTTACCATCTGGGAGGCCCGGAGATGCCGGATCCTTGGGCAAATCTTGCGGAGTGGAAGTCTCCCTGGCTTCAATGGTAACCCCTTCATCCTGCAGAGTGGGTCCTTCCCCGGCCTTAGGGGTTGCCTCCTCTTCCGGCAAAGTGGAAGCCTCCTCGGCATTAGTAGTTGCCCCTGCTGGAGTTATCTCGGCAACTAAAGCCGTAACCCCTTCTGGCTGGGTCAACTCTTGTACCATCTCCTCGATCTGCGAGGAGGATGCAGCTTCGACGTTCTCAGCCAATCCTGCAACATAAAAGGGAGAATGTTAAGGTCTCTTCTTCGAAATTAAAAGGGAAAGCAGGTCGAAAGGTGAAAAGAGTACCTCCAACGGGAATAATCGCCAGCTATGATACCGTTGACGGCTCACCCCCATATATTTCTTCCTCTGAAATATGGGAGAACTTACTCGGATCAGGAGGAGCGGGTTCATCACCGTAGTCAACCTCGTCTTCAAAATCGCTTTCCCCTGAGAGTGAGGAAGACGATAGCGCCTCGCGCGAAACCTCTGCAGCTGGAGCCTTGTCACCAATTACCCCAGTGGTAGGACTGGGGTCAACTGCCCGAGGACTGAAAATGAAGACACAAGGCGACCCAGGTTGTTGTGCCTCATCTCTCCCTTCACGAGCAGGTGAAGATCCGGGTTGAACTGAAATCCCGGAATATCGACATCTCCTCCACTCATGATGTCGACCTCAGGCTGCTCATCCTCGTCGACAGTCGTGGCTCTGTCAACGAGCTCCCCTTCCTCCACAGACCTACGATCTTTGCTGCTCGACCTAGGGGGGCGGATTAAATGATCATCCTCTTCAGCTATATCTTCTTCCCTCAGTGGCTCAACGACAGCAGGGATGTCTTCGGGTCGAGAGACTTCGGTCGTCAAGTCTCTCCGAACCCTCTTGGGAGCGGGTTCAGCAGTTGAAGTAGAGCCCTGACGACGATTGCTCACCGCCTGTCGAGATTTAGTTGCTTGCGGCTCTGCCCTTGTTGCTCGCGGCTCCGCCTTAGTCGCTTGCGGCTCCGCCCTTGGTGGTCGTGGCTCCGTGGCTCGTGGCTTCCCTCTCGTTCTTCTCCCGGCCTCCTTCTGAGCCTTCAAGTACTGGTTAATGATTTTCGAGGGTTTACCAGACTCTGACCTTGCTTCGAGACTTGCATTGATGCTCTCAATACACGAAGACGCTGGAAAAAAGTCTGGTGTCTGGATGGCTTGGGAGTACCAAGTGCAGAAGCTGAAGCTCGTACGGCACTTAGGCCCCTCGAGAGGTAGACGGAAAGTTGCTCCCGTCCCTCCAGCCACACTGTAGTACCAGGCCCGAGCACCCTCGAACAGGTTCCCTTCGAAGGCGAGTCTAGCATTGGGGTTCCCGACATAGAACTGATCATAGCCGAACTGTCGAGCGAAGCGATTCGGCATGTACGGCTCAATGGTGCATGACGTCCCTTGCCGGAAAAGCACATATCCGGGCCGAATATTGAGCAACCACCAGAAGGCTCCCGCGGATAACCTCGTGAAGTCATCTGGGCCCGCGGAATCAATAAGTAGATCCCCGAAAGATACACCAGGGATCTGGGGGAGGCAACGATTGAGCTGGTAGTTCGCAGGGTCCGAAAGGCACTTCCGGACATAATATATATAAGAATCACGCCAGCTCGAACCCTCCAACCGCTGTACAAAAGGGACAAAACTCTCCCTCCAACGCACCGCCGTCATCAAGGAAGGGCAATGCATCACGTACCAAGCCATGAGGTACGTGTAAGGCAGCTCGACCCGAGGGTTGGGACGCTTCACCGTCGAATTCCCCTCTGAGTCAACATACGGCTTTCCCTCGGAGTCTGCAGTCCTCGGTGGCTCGCAGAAATTCTTAGCTAACGCCCGCAGCCCGCTCTGAATACCAGCCGCCACGGCCGGGAGAAGGGCTATGGGGTTGCCATGAGCCAGGAGCACCACCGGGTACACCACGTCAGCAACAATAACTTCATGTGGCAGCGTGGGCACCACACAACGCTTCAGCCACAGCATCAGAAAGCCCGCCGACAGCGCCCGATCGGAGATAGGGGTCCGGGCTTGATGGTGAAAGCTTTCAAAAATCAAGTCAGGGTCGAAACCGTCCTCGTTCGACTCCGTGGTGTAGAAACTGTCAGGAGCCTGGTCGATCCTGTCTTCAATCTCCCTATCGGAGCTGGGAGCCAATCGGGTTATCAGATGGTCTTTGGTGTTGACGTTGTTGAACAAGTAACTGGCCCAAGACAGTTGCTTGACTCCCTGCGACCGCCATTTGGTTATCTGGCCGCAAATGTGGAAGTGACATAGCACTTCCCAGTAGGTCTCATATATTAGGGGAAACTCCTCCTTCAAATGGTGAAGCTCCACAGTGGTTGGGACATATTCCTCATAGGGAATGTCCCCTGTTGCCAATCCCGAGACTTCATGCAGCTCGTGCAGAGCGAGGCCCATCTCCCCGACCGGAGTGAAGAACGTCCCCGTCAAAAAATTATAACGCTCTAGAACCCCGAAGAAGTTCTGAGAGCTTTGAGGGATCCCCCACTGCACGGCTCTGACTGCCGAGTACAGTCCCACACGCTTTAGCAGATCCCCGAGCTCGGTAAGGACAAAGCCGACCATCCTGCCCCACCAATAGTTCTCCGTGGAACGGACCCACCCGGGCGCACGGAACCCAACCGGATAATCACCCTCCGCTTCCATGAATGCGTTGAGGAAGGTAGTGCCAAGTTGTGATATCTCGCCAGCCGGAACCTCAGACTTGCGCGACCCAGGGAAAAGGCCGATAACTGACCCGTCATGGCTATCATGACGGTGTACCTTATGGGGGCCCAAATCACCGAGAGTAATCTCAGGGACATATCGAGAGAGGTCCCATTCCATCTTCCGAGGGACGGACATGTGCTGAAAATAGGACAGCGGGAACATCCTCTCCATGTTCGGAAGAAAGAATCTTCCACCCCTTATTTGACGGAGCCATTTGTAAGTTCCGTCATACACGCGATGGCCGCCATCGTGGATACGATCTCCGAAGAAGAAGGCAGGCTTCTCCAGTTTGATGCCAGCATCCGTTGTGAATGCTGTATCAGTCATAAGCACCCGAAGAGTCCTCATGTCAACATTCGAGAGCCTCTCCTCACGAGCCTGCGACTTGTCAGCAGTCACAGGAACAGTCCTTTGTAACACAAAGGTCAAGTCCCGGTCAGCACCACCTACATGTCCAAAGTGGCGCGTCTTGACGAGTGAAGAAGTAGGGTGTGGCGCTGCAAAAGGAAAAGGACACTTAGTTAGATACTCTATCAAAAGCAAGGAAAAAATGCTAAGTGTTCATAATCCAAACGCAGAAGAGACACTGGACGCAGGAATTATCAAATCCGCGTCCAGACCTGCGCATCCACGCAGAAGAGACACTGGACGCACGAATTATCAAACCCGCGTCCAGACCTGCGAATCCACGTCCAAACGCAAAGGAGATACTGGACGCAGGAATTATCAAATTCGCGTCCAGACCTGCAAGATCCGCGTTTTGCAAACCAAGACTTGTGAGATTCAAGTATTTGGACTCAGGCGCCAGACCGCAAGAACCAGCGTCTGATGTTGCAGAACGCAAGGATCAAAGTCCGCGTTTAAACCCTTCACAATTAGAAATATTCTAAGTGAAGGGTCCAAAAGGCAGGACCTAATGGCACCGGGTGATCAAACCCGCGCCTCGGTTATCAACCCAAAGACTGCGTCTGGGAATCAAACACGATTTAAATTCGTGTGTTAAGGGTTCTTAAGGGTTCTTTCAACTTCCTTTAATGGTGAAATTCACGCCTAAAAGGCAGTTACCTTGGAGACCTTGGAGAACAATATCCTGCGCAGAGGAGGAGCTGCCCCTCCGGGCCTCGGCGACGGTCGCCTTTGAAGAAGAAGCAGTCGGCTTGGTCTTGGGTGCCATTGCTAATTCGATCCAAGTTTAAACAGATGAACAGAAAAGGGAAATTCTCTTTCTTAATTCTATCAGCGAGTGCGTTCGGAGAAGAAGAGGAATCTTCCCAACTGTGACCTTTTATAGGCACAAGGATTCGCGAAGATACGCAGCGTATGGCCCGATGAATTCTGCGGGCATCTCTGTTCGACGCGTGGAACAAAATCACTTTAACGCACAGAGAAGATCATGCGCCACGACTCGGCAGTGAATCGTCGCTCGACGCGTGGAACAAAATCACTTTAACGCACAGAGAAGATCATGCGCCACGACGCGGCAGTGAATCGTCACTCGACACGTGGCACGGATCATTTAATGCGCCAGGAAATCCGCGCGCCAAAAGGCGAAATCCCATCGGTTCCCCAGGCCAACTGGCAGAACAATCATGACGTGGCACGGACTCGCACCCGACGGCCATGTCTCTTCAATGGATATGCCCTATCAGCATCGCCATAAATGCGCCCAGACAATCGCGTCTATATTCAAAAGATGCGTCTCTCCGAAATTCGCGTCTTCAGCTGAACATCGCGTCTGCCTTATGTAGATCAGTCGCGTTTCCGTTGCCAAAAGGTCGCGTCTCGCTAAGAAGTCGCGTCTTTAAAGCAGTCTCATCTCTGCTTTTCAAAAAGGAACCCGCGTTCAGTCCCTGCTTCTGCGAATCAGTTCAACAGTACACTGGCCCAAGCAGAAGACCACCCACTCCTGGTTTAAAGCACACCCGTGACAGACTTAAAAGCAAACGGGGAGGTTTAGACTGTGTATCTAGGCACTCAACATGATCAACTCTGGTGGCTTCAAAGAGTTCAACAGTACACTCACGAAGACCAACTCCAGAATAGATCAAACCGGGAGCATTAATAGTCTAGTCATGAAGGCAAATGCAGCTAGAATCCAAAGTATTTCGAAATCCGTCCCAGTTAACTGCGGAATATCGAAAACTTTGGAGGGGGTTCTGTAGGCTGTCTAAAAATCACCAAGACAAGCCACCAAAACGCAGAGATCCAAGATCCAGACGCAAGGCTAAATGTGACAATCAAGACGCGAAAATCCCAACCCGCGTCTCAGCATTAAGGCACGCGGGCCCGGAACCCGCGTCTCAGAACCAAGGCGCGGAGAGTCCGAACCCTCGTCTCAGAACCAAGGCGCGGAGGGTCCAAACCCGCGTCTCAACCTCAAGACGCGAGGGTCCAAACCCGCGTCTCAACCTCAAGGCGCTAGGGTCCAGACCCGCGTCTCGATTACAACCACCCCGATTATGGCGCCGTTCACCGCCCATGTAGCGGGGAAGTTGGCCCTCATCGTGGAGCACTTTTAGGGGGCACGATCACCCCCTAAAACCTCTATAAATAGCCCCGTCGCTATGAAGGAGAGGAGACTTTTTTTGGGGGGGAGGGGGCGATCAGCATCAAGGTCAAACTTCTGGTAATCGGCAACAAGAGGGCGACACAGAGAGAGAGAGAGAAAAGAAGCAGATCAACTCTTCAGCAAGTTCGCTGCGTACGAGCTAGCTTTCGCCTACCTTCTCTTTTAGAGTTTTGGTAGACAGAGCTGAGTTACTCTTTCTACCGGCCAAAGAGGAGATCCCAGAAGGACGGTCATCTGGTCAACGGAGAACAAGATTCACTCTCCACCGCCACACGAAGAACCCAGCATTAAACAAAGGGGAATTCAAGATTCAATATTCTCCCTCCCTTGTAACCGGAAGATTAGTCTGTTGTAATTTTTCATCTGATTCAAGGGAATTTTACACCTCCTTCTTTTCCGTGTCATATAAAGGTAGTACGGTGACAGGTCAGGTGGAGACTTCTAGTTCTTCAGATGAGGGTTGTCCGGAGGTCTGGCAGGGAAAGGTCAGACAGGAAGGAGGAAATTCTTTGCGAGCTCCTGCAAAGATGGAATCGTTGGAAGGTGCTGCTACCTGCAAGTTGGAAGGTGAACACAGCATTCTGGACAAGAAGAAGGTGAAATTCAGCACCAGTACTCACCGAAATGAAGGTCTTCTTGATTGTGTTCACATGTGCATTTGGGGACCTGCTAAGACGGCATCGCTTGGAGGTCACAGGTACTTTGTCTCTTTCATTGATAGTGTATCTAGGCAGTGTTGGATATATCCATTGAGACAAAGTAGAGAAGCCCTAGATATATTGGTGAAGTGGAAAGGAAGAATGGAGAGGCAGATAGGTAGAAAGATTAAGGAGCTAAAGATTGGTAATGTTGGAAAGGACATGTATCAATTCCTACGATTTGGCCAGAACACCAGAATTGTTACTCACTTCACAACAGTTACAGATGGGTTGGCTAAAGAGGTAGTCCGTTCCTTACTGGAGGAGATTCGGAGGTTGTTGTCTAATGCAGGATTAGACAAGTCATTTTGGGCTGAGGCGACTGTGTATGCTAGCCATCTCATGAATAGATCGACTGCGATAGGAGGTAAAGCTCCATTGGAAATTTGGTCTGGGAAAGCTGCTCAAGATCATGGTGTGCTGCGGGAGTTTGGAAGTCTGACCTACTTCAGTGCCAAGAATGGCAAGGTGAATCTGCGAGCAAAGAGGTTTGTCTATTTGGGTGTCAAGACAGCTACAGGTTGTGAGACCCCGAAGACAAGAAGATCGTGATGAGCAGGAATGTCACATTTGGAGAGACTTCAGTGTTAAAGTCCATTGTCTCTCAGCAGGTGGAGAGGACGAAGACCAAGGAAGTATCGCAGCGGGTGGAGGTTGATGCTACTCCATCATCTCCAGTTGGTTCGGCATTAGAGGAAACTTCATCGGAGGTGACACCGGGTGGAGATCGTGAAACCAAGAGTGATGCTGAACAGGTTGAAGACATTGCTAAGGATGTCGAGGTGCTTGCAGTCATTGGAACCAAGGTGAAACTACGCTTGTGGGGAAAGAAGCATGAATCTCAAGCTTATGATCGCGACAAGTTCAAGTTGAAGGCCGTTGTTCTCCATGATGGTCAGGAAGAGGTTCATATGACTCAGTCTGACAGGTTCACTGCTACAAATACAGGTACCAGTGTTTGAGCTTGATGAAGCTCATTTTAATGAACTACGGTTGGCTTGATCCTTTGGGCAAAGGTACGTAGGCAGCCGTAAAGGCGCTGCCATTTGGGGATGCAACTCTTATGAAGCTATTTGGGTTCTCGAGAAGTTGTTTGGATCTTCACGTAGAGGTGAAGAATTGTGGCCGATTGGAGCTTCACGTAGAGGTGGAGAGGCTTCACGAAGAGGTGAAGTGTTGTGGCCAGTTGGACTTCACGTAGAGGTGAGGTGGTGTGATCTCGATGAACAGATTGATCTTCCGGTGAGAAGATGTTAAGCTTGCATAAGGAGTGGTGTGCATCCAGTTGAAGCCGATGATATTTGGTGTGCTCTATGCAGGCTTGGTTGGACCGTCAGTGGAAGACAGATAGACTAGATAGAGCTAGTCAGTTGGAGAGTCAGTGTTGGCGCGTGAGGAAGTCTTCGTGAGGTCGTGAAGTTGCGGATGAGGAGCCACGGTATGGTAATCGGCATGTATGGAAGTTCTCCTAAGGTGAAGTGTAGGAAAGGCATATGTGGTGCTTTCCAGTGGACAGCTGAGCTAATGATTTCAAGCCGAGATCGTGTGTCGATTTCGTCGAGATCGTGTGCCGATTTCGTCCGGTGCGTGCAAGCCGAGCCGTGTGTCGATTTCGCCGAGATCGTGTGTCGATTTCGCCAGGTGAAAGACGGGTACGTTGGAGATCGGCTCAGATTTGAAAAATCTTCACCGAGGTGGAGAACTATTGGGGGAGGAAGTCGTCAAAGAGTCGATGAAGAAGAGATCCAGAAATCAGCAGAAAACAGCAGCAGGAACAGGCGTACGGTCGACCGTCAGTAGTAGCAGTGGCTCGGTCGACCGGCCCGGTCGACCGATGTGCACGCTGACATGCACAGCGTAGCGGTCGACCGGTCCGGTCGACCGCAGGAAGAGAGCGGTCGACCGGGCGGTCGACCGACTGAAGTGACTCAACTCTCGGTTGGGCACGGTCGACCGGCCCGGTCGACCGGTGCATAGGGTTGGTCGACAGACAGTCGGGTCTGCCTCTTTCGGAAAGGGTTATTTCTGAACCCTATTTAAGGGCTGTTTGAATTTCTAGGGTTAAGAATCTTGTATGAGGTTTGAGAGCAATTGTGGAGGAGAGTAGAGCAGAGGCAGAACTTTCCCGATCCCCATTGCTGTAAGTTGTATTGATTTGTTGAAATCAATAAAAACCCTCCCCCTTTCTTGCCCCGAGGACGTAGGCATCAAGGCCGAACCTCGTTAATCGTTGTTTTCGTGTGCTTTTCTCTGTGATTGGTATTTGTGCTGTTTTGAGAGATTGTTCTTCGTGCTTAGGAGATTCAGGGATTCCTCTTCTGGTTGTTGTCAGTGCACCACACATGTCGATCATGATAGTAGCACAGAGGAAGTTATCAGACTCGGAGGCTCTTCATGGAAGCAAAATGAACTGCTGTAAACATCAAACAAGACTCTACCAAATTCACGAGTTCTGCTCTTATGCTTTGCTTGCAAATGCAGTTTGTCGACTTTGAAATGGTGGACATGCACAAACGAGAATTAGATTTATGATTGACATTGTTTTGTATATCGTCCATTAACAATAGATTACGGAGTCTCTCATACTCTGTTTTGGCATCTGATAAATTTATATATTTTTTTGATATTAGGATTCATCTTGCATAAATTTGGAATTGTGTGGAGTTTGTGATGTTCTCGGATCTTATTGATTGTTGTTCTTTTACTTGATATCAAGCATTTTAACTGGTGATTTATATCCTATATTCATGGTTACTGGTTAATCTGTGGTAAATTCGCATTATTCTTCGCATTATGGTTCTGTTCAGTCTTAAGAGTAGGTGAGCTATTGAAAACTGTAGACATTTTTTTCCCATTGTAAGTATTAACGGAAATATTATTAGTGGTGAGCTTGTTGTTGCTGCTCATGTAATTGCACAGTAACACATCAGTACTTTGAAATTGTCTACTCTTTTTTTAACATTTAATTAGCAAAATAAAAATAAGAAATTTTCTGTTTAGCTTTATTTTCTTGTAAACACATTAGGTTATTTTTTTCTTATAAATTTAATTTTCTAAATTTTTTTATCGCAGCAGTGTTTGTCAACAAGTGTTCTCACTAATTTGAGAATAATTAATATATTGAATTAAAAATGGATAATTTTATAGAAAAAAACAAAATATATGAAATAAATAAACAACAACATTGTTTCTGCTGGTCAACTCAGACGGAGTAACTTTTATTACCTTTTTTGGGAGGGGATAAGCACATGGAAAAATTGACAAAAAAATCTTTTTACGGGGCCGTAAAGACAAATTTCTCTCAGTTTTTGTACTACTTCTATTTTAACTCTGTAGTTTGTCAGATTCAAATCAATCAATCAAAGGAACAATTCCATGACTCCAAGAATTCAAGTTCTATTCATGGAAACCACAATTCTCCATTAAAGGCATGCAATGCATTGTGCATCAATCAAGACCTCAAACAGAATTGAGAAACAGTCATGAAGAAGCTGCAGGTTCCAGTTCTGGCCATTGCACTGCTCTTTTTGCTCTCAAAATTTCAAGGAGTTTATGGTAGCAACCTTGAGTACTGAAAAACTCTTTAACAATCTTCTTTTTTTTCCTTCTCTCTCTCTCTCCCTTTGTTTTTCTAAAGTTTCCAGATTATTACTTATTACTGAATAATTGATCAAATTTATGTTTAGAGCAAAAGTCAGTGGACTGAAGAAAGTTGAGTGATTTCTCGGCTTTTCCTTTTAGTTTTAATAATTGATCAGTTTTATGTTCAGAGTGAAGAAAATTTGAACCGAAGAAAGTTTAGGCTGTGCTTGGTGCCAAGAGTTAGAAAATTGGAGTTATGAGTTTCTGGAGATGAACAATTAAAAGAAGTAGGAATTAGATTCTGATTAGTTGTTTGGGCAGACAAATCATTAGCAAGAATCAGGATATGAAATAGAGAGAGGATGACAAAAATTAATTCCAAAATTTTGCTGGAACTAATAACTGTAGTGGATATGCTTTTCAGAAGTAAGTTCTAAGTTTCTAATAGTCTAACAAGTCATAATTATTTTTTATTACTAATTTTAATTTTTTCCCCCCTAAGAATTAGCAAAATTTAATTTAATTCTTGAGCTAACTCTTGTCATTGTACAGTAGTTGACAGATAGAATAATTTCTGCCCCATCCATATTATTTCGAATAGATCATGTGTCTCAAATCAAAAGATTAGCTTTGAATTAATATAATTCAACAGATCAAGGCAGCATGTTTCTTCATCAACTCCAGCCACAAGCTGATTCATCACCAACATGAACCAAAATCATTATTAATCTCATTTATTTAAATCCTATATTCCAACTAATTCTTGATTCTTACAAGTTTCCCTCAGGATGAAGAATAATTCTTGGTGTCAGTTCAGACTTTCTTTTCCCTAAAAATGATACTTGATGAACAACTCTTGGATAATTATGCATGTAGAGGAGCTGTTCATCAATTATCTTGAGTATATATTTTTTAAGTTATAACCGTGCAAAGTTAGCAAGCTTCTTCCTTTTGCCATTGTTTGCTTTTATATCTAAAAAAGGCACTTTCCATGATCTAAGGAACCAATTGAAAAACAAAATGGAGTTTGATGTTTCCTTTATCATTTACAAGTCAAACATGTTCATGTCACATTTATGCCATTTGTTATTAATATGAGTATTTAGATATGTACACCTATGAGGGCATTTACTTTTATGTTTTTCTATGCTTATAATCATTCTGATACAACCTTTTGCCCCAAATTATGGTCTTCTGATCATGATGCATCCTATTAACGAACTAACATTAGTTTAGATTTCAGTTTATTCTTATGTGTGTCTTGTATTGGCACCTAATAGATCAGCACAGTGCATCCATTATTAATTTGGAATGTTTACCGTTATTAACTTGTATTTAGACATGTATCGTATCGTATCTATTGAGCATGTCCATATCTGTACAACATAGATTAAAGATATTAAATCTTCAATCATTACTACTTAAAAAAGGGGGGAAAAGAAAAGGAGAAAGAAAGAAGAAAAAGGAAAATGGTAGTTACAACTTACTTTCAATGCTTTGGCAACACAATCACCATGGTTGTAGTCCTAGGGCGTGTTTGTTTGGTAGAAAGTAGGCTAGAAAAGGTGGATTAGTGAGTCCCACTGTCAGTTTTTTTCTATTTTACAAAATCATGTTTGTTTGAAATTTGAGAAAATCAGAAAAGTGGCGCTCACATCGGCAAAACAATCAGCGACTTTCCCACTTTGCTTTTACTGCAAAATAAGTGAAAACGGGTAAAAAAACGGATAATATTGGAGCCCACTAACAAATTTTCTCAAAGAAAATGATGTGGAATCAAATAACCAAATAGGAGAACTTAGGGTTTTGGATATGATCACAAGTTGCAATCTGGATTTAGGCTTCACCACCAGTGGAATCAATAAAAAATAGACTGAATCAAAAACATAAGAAAAGTTTTATATCCAAATATTTAATATCTTTATCAAACTGAGTCTCTCAAACAGATCATTACAAAGAAGAGTTTTATCACATAACCGATATGATACTAAATATTAGACTCAATAAAGTAATACAAAAGGAATCAATAAACTAGACCTAATTAGAACTCCTCGAACTGACTCAAATGAAGTTTGATTGGATTCAAACGAAACAAATGAATAGAATAAAATATGGAATACACGATTATCCAATAATAACAACTGATTCATAAACAATTATGGCTCAAAAGCAGACCCAAAGTGGTGCCAATGTGACTCGACGGCGACGACGCTAATATATACATAGAGGAACTGGTGTGATGCCCCCATCAGTACTCCCCAGGTGAAAAGAACTTTACCCCATCGAGTATTGCTCCAAATGACTCCCATAGAACTCTAACAAATTTAGATCTAACCGCTGCAGGTTTTCTCGAATAATCCATGTATCATCAGATTCTGAACGACCTTTCCAATGTACTAGATACGGTCTGCAACCACCATCCCTAGTAGAGATTATCTAATCATCTTTTATGCTATCAAATTGTTTTGCTGTAAATGGATCAATTGTTGTTGGTAGTGAGGGAAAGTGTGGTCCCTCAAATAAAGGCTCGAGGTAGGCTCATCAAGATCTACAAGTGGATTATCAAATTAAAAGGAGGACCTTTATAAGCAACCAAGTCTGATATATTAAATGTCGAACTAATCCTGAAGTTCGGAGGTAAATCAATGACATAGGCATTTGGATTAATTTTCTTAAAGATTTTAAAAGGGCCAGCACTACGAGCAGTTAATTTCTTAACAGGTTTCAGGTGAGAACCGCTCCGGATGAATCCGAATCAATACATAATCACTCTCATTAAATTCAAGATGCCTACAGTGCAAATCAGCATAGGATTTATACTGAGCATTATTTTTCTGAATTTTCTTGCTAATTTCTATATGCAAATCATGTATATGCGATGCAAATGCAGATGCTGATTCAAACACTCTAGGATGTGTGTCATGGGAATAAGATCTACACCTGTTCTGCTGCTGTTTGGCTAGTCTTTTGTCATCGACTTCTCAGCGATCACTCCTCGACGATCCTCTTCGACTTCCTTAGCAATAACCTCTCTCTTTTCAACACTATAGACTTTCTAGGTTTGTAACTGTCCATTACCTCAAATACACTCATGTCTATTAACCTATTACATGAACTATTATATGCAAATTCGATAGTGGGTAAGGTAAGATCCTAATTTCGCAAATGTTCACCGACTAGATATCGTAAAAGATTTTCTAGGCTCCTGCTAACCACTTCGGTTTGATTGTCTGCTTGGAGATGAAAAGCAGCGAAAAATTTAGCTCAGTCCCCATCTTGTGCCATATAGTTTTCCAAAATAACTCATGAACTTGACATCTCTATCCGATACAATGGTTTTGAGTAAACTATGCAGCTTAACTACTCTGTCAAAGTAGATCTGAGAGATTTTGGAAGCATCAAAAGTCTTACTGCATGGTAAGAAGTGGGCCATCTTTAAAAAATGGTTCACAACCACAAATATAAAATCATGCTTCCTGATAGTCTTTGAAAGTCAAGCACGAAATCCATACCTACGTCTTGCTAGAGGCGATCTGGCACGGATAGAGCATATACAGGCCAGTGTCCTGTTTTCACTGCTTGGCCAATTAGCAGGTACGACATTGCCTTATTAACCTCGCCACACTCGGTTTAGGCTTGGCCAGTAGAACAAACTTTCTACCGCATCTATGGTCTTTTCTCGTCTGAAGTGACCAAAAAGACCCCCAGCATGCCGTTACCAAACAAGATAGTCTCATAGTGAGGTACGGGAATGCATAACGTGCAAAATAGAATTAGATAGTCATCCTAGAGTAGGAAACTATCTATCTCCTATGTCACCCCTTACTTCAAACTACAAAAAATCTTTCTAAAATCGGGGCATGACACATACTCTTCCTTAATTCGCT
The DNA here is from genome assembly GCA_038442645.1 of Agave tequilana. Classification (NCBI taxonomy): domain Eukaryota; kingdom Viridiplantae; phylum Streptophyta; class Magnoliopsida; order Asparagales; family Asparagaceae; genus Agave; species Agave tequilana. Next base: position 42,045 of record JAVJIF010009102.1, on the reverse strand, counting down.
CGAAACCTACTACCTTAGCTTACAGTTGTTTACACAGGTGCGTCGACTGAGCGCATCCGCTATCTTATTCTCAACTCCAGAGATGCGCTTTTAAGGTATAAGTGTAGTCTTGCATAAACTTAATTCATTTACCGTGTCAGCACTGACTTCTTCTGCGAGTTACGGTACTGTAAGACTTCGTAGTCTGAGTGAAGAACAAATTCTTGCGGTAAGAGATAATGTCGCCAATGGTGTAATGATTGCACAACCGCATAGAATCCATTGTCATATGTGGAGTAATTCAGTTTAGCTCCGCTCAATTTTTCACTGAAGAAGGCAATTGAGTGATTTTTTTACTGAGTACTCCGCCTATGCCAATGCTGATACATCGCACATAATTTCGAACGCCTTAGAGAAATCAGGAAGTCTCATTACAGGTGCTTCGGTTCATTCGTTGTTTGATTTTATTGAATGTCTTGGCAGTAGTAGCGGACCACTGGAACTCTTCTTTCTTCAGGCAATCCGTAATTGGGCCATAATAGTGCTGAATCCCTTTATGAATCACCTATAAAATATCGCCAGCCCATGAAAACTTCTTACTTCTCTGATATTTTTGGTTTTGGCCACTTTATAATCGCCTGATTTTTTGAGAATCAGTTGAAACCCCTTGAGCTGATGTAACAAATCCCAAGAATATGACTCTGTCAGTCATGAATACGCATTTTTTAAGATTTGCATACAATTGCTAGTTTCGTAACACATGACAAACTTGCCTGAGATGACCCACATGATGTTCTAGCGCCTTACTATAAATCAAAATATCATCAAAGTAGATGACTAAGAATTTACCCATAAAGGGCCTTAATATTTGTGTCATCACTCGCATGAAAGTGTTGGGAGCATTAGTCAAACCAAACGACATGACCATCCACTCATATATACCATCTTTGGTCTTGAAAGCGGTCTTCCACTCATCTTCTAGACGAATCCGAATTTAGTGGTAGCCACTTTTCAAAACGATTTTTGAGTAGATGGTGGCTCCAGACATCATGTCCAACATGTCATCTAGTCTAGGGATGGGAACCGATATTTGACGGTGATCTTGTTGATGGCGTGACTATCCACACACATTCTCCATGAACTATCTTTTTTAGGGGTTAGCAATGCTGGGATTGCGCACGGACTCATACTTTATTTAATGAACCCCTTATTCAAAAGCTCGTCAACTTGCCTTTTGAGTTCAGCGCGCTTTGCAGGATTCATTTTGTAGTGAGGCAAGTTACGAAGAGAAGATCCCGGAACAAAATCTATGATATGTTGGATGTCTTTCATCGGAGAAGGCGATGGAGTGACTGCGTAGTGGAGACGTTGTTGGGAGATCTTGATCCGATTCAAATTTCTTTGGTGACGACTTCGGCGAGGTTAGTGGAGGAGCGTCGACGAAGCCGAGAAGACAAAGATGGCACTGGCGAGTCTGTTGACGGCATGGGACTCTAATGAAGTCGTCGAAGGTGGAAGACAACAACGAGGCAAAGGAACTCCGGTGACACCTGGTCTAGATCTGAGGCGTCGAGGTCATCGGCGGAGCTTCATCGCGTGGAGGTGGAGATCGGAAGGCCTTCGGGGTGCTGTCGGTGGCGACGACGGTTGGGGTTGCCTGAGGAGTGGGTTGAAGGAGGAGGAAGAGGAATCAGGGGGGAATTTTAACTTTTTTTTTTTTTTGAATTTCAACTGAAAATTCAGTCGAATTTGGAAAAGTATTTTTTTTGTGAAAATTTGTGCAGTTAGGGTTTGGTAATTTTGTGGATGGGAACAGGAATTTCGGCTCTGATATCAGAATAATGTGGAATCATATCAATTAAGATAATTTAGGGTTTTGAATACGATCACAGGCGCAACCTGGATTTAGATTTCACCACCAGTTGAATCAATCAAAAATAGACTGAATCAAAAACATAAGCAAAGCTTTATATCCAAATATTCAATATATTTATTCATCAAACTGAGTCTCTTAAATAGACCCTTACAAAGAAGAACTTCACCACATAACCGATGTGGTACTAAATATTGGACTCAATAAAGCAATACGAAAGAAGACTCGATAAACTACACCTAATCAGGACTCCTCAAACTGACTCAAACTAAGTCCGATTAGACTCAAACGAAAAACGACGAACATAATAAAATATGGACTATACGATCCTCCAATAATAACAACTGACTCATAAACAACTAAGGCTCAAAAGCAGAGCCAAAGTGGTGCCGATGTGACACAACGGCGATGGTGCTGACACGTACGTAATGGAACCAGTGTGACGCCCCCATTAGAAAGCTGACTGAGTGAGCCTCGGTGTCAGTTTTCTCAAGTAGTTTTTCCAACCAAATAGACCCTTGTCTGATTCACACTGGCTAAGGGACCATTCTGGCCTAAAAGAGGTGGCTCATCAACTCACTTAGCTACATTCTTCAGCTATCAAAGCTCTTCTGACTCTCTTGGCTCCACATCACACAAAAAATAGGAGGTAGGCTGAAAAATTCAAGCCAGTCACAGTGAACTGGTCTTTATTTATTGTTCAGGCTGTAACCTCTCTCTGTCTTTTGCTTCCAAAGCCACAAAAAATATGCCATTGGCCAAAGGGGAGATCCCATGTGGACCTTGCTCAGCGTCTAGCTTCATCCAGGATTCCCAGCCACAAATTTAGGGTTATAAATAGAAAGAAGAAGGGAAATAGCTTTTATTCTGAATGTCAGGTGTATGAAAAATATACTCTTTACTTGTTTTATCTCATACCTCCATTCTTTACAGAGCCAAACACAAAACCCAATCAGAGTTTACAGAACTAGATATACAAAGTGGAGTTTGGATATTACTCCTGCTCAAAAAACACCTTGAGTTTACCAGTTAACCCTTAATACATTTTCTAATTTTGAGTTGATTCAAGTTTCATGATGATTTGAAGCCAGAAAACCTTAGTTTCTTTCAGACTTCAGACTTCTTATTATTCATTCATCCAATTAATATGAATCATCAGGTCTGACAATTTTTTCCTTTGAATTTCCACTACCTTTGACAGTTCCAGGATCTGTATGCAAGAATCATATTATCCTTCCTTTCTGTAACACATATTGCTTCTTCTTTAGCAACCAAAAAACATTTGCCAAAAAGTTAACAAACACATTAGCTGACAATATTAATAAACATACACTCTGCCAACAAGTTTAAAGCAATTTGTAAAGAGAAATGCATACTGCAATTCTCTCTACAGGTTTCACTTGCATCAGAGAACCTGAAATAACACATACCGCGGAATTGATTACTTACGCATGGGAAAGCTTCAGAATTTATAATTTATAAATGGGGATAATTTATAATTCGCCGACAAAAATATAAAAAAAAGAAAGAAAGAAAAAAGATAAGAAATAAAAGATATGTCAAAAAGAAAGAAGAAAAAAGAGAACACAAGCATCAAGGAGAATTTACCCCTTCTACACAGACAAATAAGCAGGTTGTACAGAATAGCATAATATTAAGCAAGATCCGTCCCCAGCTCAAACTCAATCCTGCCACAATTGAGAATCGAGAGGAGTGTTACAGCTGTGGAGTGAAGAGTTCATGAGCGAATGGTTCATGTGCTCGCAGCTGAAATTGGCCCTGTGTTGTCGAGACCCAGGGCACTCTTGGGCCTCCACTCTGTGTGTCCCCTCACAATCTCAGCTCCACATTCAAGCCGAAGCAGATGATCACACTCGACCTGAGTTTCAGGCGAGCCATCAGTGCACTCAGTGGATACAGCGGTGAGGGACTGCAGCACGCTGTCCCTCCCGCACTCCCTCCTGTACTCCAGAGTCATGCTAGCAAGCTCATGGCTCTCCAGGAGTGAGATGGGAGCACTCTGAAATTGTCAAAGAAGCAACCAACATTAGTTTTACTGAAAAATTTTATCCCATCAAAAAATTTTGTGCTACAAGTTTTGCTCTGTATCCAGATAAAACAATGCATTTATTATGGAAAGATGCTATGGGTGTTAATCAAATCATATCCATGAATTAAAAGTGGCAAAGCTGACCACCCAACAACATTGGATGCAATTGAATGCTATAGAAAGTTTCTTTTAATATGTGAGCATTGTATATTCCAACTTTTGGTGCGGTTCTAAAAACAACATGGAAGAAAGCATATGAGACATTTATAAATGTATTCCCTGGGCCCAGAACATGTGCATGTGTTATCCACACAAAAAGGACATACAACAGGTTGTTAAGGCTGTCCTGCGACATAGGACACCCTGGGATGGACCAAGAGAGAAAATTGGGAAATAAAACTCGGCTAACAGTTCGTAAAATGTGAGCATAGGAAATGTGTGGTATATGAGAATAAAGGAAGAAAAACAAGAAATGAAAATTTACACTTGGTCATCAAAAGACTCTTTAGGTGAATCCGTTTCTACTAGAGATTTTAGTTGCCAAGATGCAGACATTTCAATGAACATAACAATAACAGATAACAGTGAGTACATGAGAAATCTTTTTCTGCCACCGGTGAAACTCTACTGCAGAAAGTACACGTTCTGAATTACACTACCAATGATATAGGAAATCATGAATATACATAGGCAAGATTGGGACCACAACGTCCGCAATAATTGTCCAACCGCAAAATAGGTGAAGCCTAAGAAATTCCTCGCAAAAATACTATTGATGACAGCATCTACCGAATTAATCACAGTGCACAGCGTGTTTTGCATGCCTAGGTGAATGCAGAGTTTCATAATAAGGCCAATAATTAATTTTTGACCTTCAAATAAGTATGGGCCTATTAGACTGAAAATAATTATTTCAGTACTCTGTATATGACCATGTACGCCAAAAACACAAAGCCCAACTCAACACATTATGCAATAATCTGTGAAAGACCAAGATATGCAAAAAGGAAAACATAATGAGAAACTAAGCAGTAAATTATAGATTATAGCATGAAAAATACCTCAAGAATCCAGCCAATATATTTGACATTGTTCACATGCTGATTGACATCCAAATCACTCCATCGTGGCTGCATGTTTATAGTGACAGCAATAAAAATGAATTGGACCTGTCAATAGGGAATAATGAAAACGAACCAACCTAAAATGAAGAAATAGATAAGATTTCTTACTTACAGTTAAGCCACTTTTAACATAATCTGCAGTACCATCATTAAGCTTAGGAAGTTTCCTGCTATCCTCATCAACAATAGCACTTCGCTCCACAAAATATGGTCCAATTTCTGCTCTGACTTCTTCTGGCATTTTAGACAATCTCCTCGTGTGTTTGTTCATCATGACCCAGACACTGCATATAAGGGCAAATCAAGTTCATAAGATACACAAATTAGAGATTAAATATGATATGCAGCACCCATGTGCATGGTTAACTACATACCACATATTAACATTAAAAACAACCAAGTGTAATGAAATAAAGGGCCAACCTTGTGGCTCGCATAACAGTTTGACCCGTTTGGATGTCACGAACATGCCAATCACGGCGCATCCCATTTTTGCCAGATGCACCTACCCAAGTATCCACTTCAACAACATCTCCCCTGTAGCAGAAGATAAATAAAACAACCAGAATTTAATAGGATTACATGAGACATATTAAAGCTTCTATGGTGAACTTGATTACACAAGATAAATAAAACACTCGAATCAAGACAGTTGGGGATTCCAAGTCCAATCAAAATAATTGATTACAAGACTCTTGAGTTGACTAAGTAGATTGACTATAAGACAGTGCTCTGGTTAGACATTTAGTATTGTACTGGTCAGATTCCAATCTTCATCAGGATCGGGACAGTGTCTTCATCAAGATCGTTCCGAGTGAAACAGCAAACCCAATGTTTCAGAAGACCACCTCAGTCAGGCCTGAGGAGAAAAGCCAGAGCACTTTCCTGAGATCACTTCAGCCAGGTCCGAGGAGAAAGCCTGAGTGTTCCCCGAGATCATTTCAACCCGAGTCATTCATCCAGATGTAGAACTTTGGCGAAAGCACTTTGCGGGTTGGGAGTCTAAATCCTCACAACGCAGGCCCACTACGAAGTCTTCCACCTTCACTATTGGATACAGCTTAGCAGCGAGATTTCGCGATCTGTGGAGTTTATCACACCGCCAGATCACTTTCACGTTTTGAACGCTATAATGCCTCAAATACAGCGCAGGCCGTTAGGATGGAGGCGAATATTTCTGCATATCAATGACAACAACCAACACGGTGATCTGGACAGTTACAAGAGAATCACAACGTGCAAATCACGTGGTTATGGATATCCGCACGGCCCACACTATCAGTTATGACTCTCAGGTATTTGTACGTTGAGAACTAGAAGAAAGACAATTCAATCCAAGCCAAATTTAGCCCAGAAAGATTGTAAACACAAGATAGCTCTATAAATTCATTGTAACCTCTGCAAAATAGTAAATTTTCACTCTCTCCTCCCCGTGATTTTTTCCAATTTGAGTTTTCACATAAAATCTCGTCTTTACTTGTTTTCTACGCTGAAGTTATTATTGTTGAGCTATAAGCGAGACAACCCTAACTTCCCGTGGTACGAAATTGACCGTTCGATTAATCGTATCAAAAATATCCACCACAAGTATCAAAGAATTAATTCTCAAAGTTGTCACCTATTGACAACCGATACTTTTAGACTTTATTCATGTAGTAAAATTAGCATGAAGCAACAAAACTCTAGTTTTAAGACTTGATGTGTGACTCCACAAAGTATTTCAGCAATCACTTCTTCCAATGTAACAATAAAGTTATGCTCACACTTCTACAGTAAATGAAAAGAACAATTCTAAGCAGTTCAATATTGAACTTGTACACAGGGTTCAATGTATCGCCCGGAACCGAAACGGAGGAGACCAGTCCAAAATCTTTCCACGTTCCAACTTTTGGCCAACTAACGCAACTCGGCCTAAAATCCGAGTCGACTCGGCCATATCAGTTGAGTCAACCATGGACTCGGGTGGACTCGGCCAATATGGCCGAGTCACTCCGAGTTCTCCCCGAGTCTAGCCAAAAAAAAAAAAACTGATCTCCGCCAACTCCCGTCGCCGTTGCGAAAGAAAAGCAAAAACAACAAACTTACCTTCAGTCGCCGTCGATCACCGCCCGTCACCGTCGATCTCCACCAAGTCAAGCCACGAGATCAGAGAGAGATCAGAGAGGGAGAGAGAAAGATCAGAGGGAGGGAAGAGAAAGGGGAGAGAGATCAGACCCCCCCTTCTCACCCGATCTCTCTCTCTCCCCCCCTTCTCACCCAATCTCTCTCTCACCCTCTGTCTATCTTATAATTTTCTTTTTCTTTTTCTTTTTTTGGTTTTTTCAGATTTATCCTCATATTTTTTATGTTTCAAAATTTACCCCTCAAATTAATATATTTCTTTTATTTACCCCCTCAAATCATCATCTCTCTCCAGATACCCCTCAAAAAAAAATTGACATGTGATATATGAAAATTGATGTCTACATTTTTTTTTTTAAGATTTGTCGTAATTTTTCAGAATTTTTTCAGCTTTATTTATAGCGTTTTGTGCGTATCGTCCGAGTCCGTTCTGAGACGCCGCGACCGATGTGAAACGGTACCCGCCGAGTCGACGGCCGAGACCGCGACTTTGAACCATGCTTGTAAAACACCATTCAAGAAGCAAGAAGGTCGAAAAATAAAAGCAGATAATAAAAAAATTAGGAATGTATTAAGACTAACTCCATCCACTTTTAGCTGCACAGAAATTTCAACTTTATATGAATTTTTGGTTCAATTATTTTACATGTCATAGCTTGTCAGGAGCTAAATAATTGTGCACGCTAAAAGTAATTCTTCATTAACCACAAACGAATTTGCTGTTCAAACCAGAGTGTCAAAAACGTAGGATGCAGAGATGTATAAAACATTACGAAACATACAAGGGTGCAACACATAGTAAACAGAAGAAATTCATTAAGATGTGTCAGGATGATATTTCATGTTATGTATATGTAACAAATATGAGCATACCAAAGCACTACTAGCAATCAGGCAAAATCTGTAAAAAGCTCTATTATTTCAGCATCATAGGAAGCTGAGAAATAAACACTACACATGGGGAGAAGACTCACCATGAAGGATAGTGCTCCACAAGAACCTGCATCTTAGTGACAACCCATATCAGATTTTTTCTACTCATTCCTGGCGTAGCACCAAAACCATCACCCAACAGCCCGGCCCTCTTCACATGGTTAAGTGCCGTTTCCTGTGCCATCAACAAAACAACGTAAGAACACGGGACCAAAACAAACCAGGACATCAAACATGCACAACGATCCTCAGTTCATCTCAAACCCACCTGTAGGTGATTCATTAACGTCTCTATAGACGCAGTTCGATCTGCCCCTATCTCATAAGACCTTATGGGAAAATTCTGCTTGAACACAAGCCCGTCCTGAACAATCTTCCCCAACCCCCACGCATCCGCAAGCATGTCGGGGCGTCTCGGCTTCCAATCGAGAAGGGTCCACTGCTTCTCGGCGGCCAAGAAGATGGTGGTTATGGCTGCAAGCAGCATGCTCCAGTCCGGCAATTGGTTGTAAAATGTCCTAGGGGCAGTGGCAGTGACCGAAGGGGCGTCATCCTCGCCCTTCAGTGATTCAGTTTTCAACCCAACCTTGGTCCCATTGATCTTGGGGAGGGCTTGGGCATGGGTCTTAACTTCCAAAGATTTAGAACCCGAATTGGGTCTGGCAGCGATCCCTCGAACATTTAGAGAATCAGGGCTCTCTCCAATTGTCTTCGAAGTTTTCAGTGAGGAGGAATTTGATGAGGATGAAGAGGTTGGGAAGAAGGCCGAGGCCGCGATTGCAGCCATGATTTTGGGACAAAGTTATCCTCTCCGCGCAAACTGGCAGATAACAGGAACAAAAGAATAGGAATCAATAAGTTTTTATTCAAACAAATAATTAATATAATGAGCACAAATTAATTTGATTATAAAAAACCGAGAGAAATGGAAGAGCAAAACCAACAAACGCCCACCAGATCTCATCAACAAATCCCCATAACGAATATCATAAAAAATACAATTTTTAACAAAAAAAAGGTCGAAATAACAACAAAAAGGCGAAAGCTTTACCCGGAACTCAACAAGCAAATAGCCGAAAACCCAAAAATTTTAAAAAAAAAAAAAAAATCCCATCAATTTCATAAAAAATATACCATAAATCCTTTAAAAAACACACATTTCGACAGAAATCCAACAAAAAATAGGAAGAAAAAAGCGAGTACATTACTATTTATAGAACCCGAAATTAGAAATAGCATCATTACCCTCTAATAACGAAATGCCAGCAAAACAACCATAAAAATCCAATTTTTATCCCAAAAAAATGCCAACAACGAACAGATCTAAATACAAACAGAGGCAAGATCGCTTACCCTCAGAACGCTATGAGAAGAGAGAAAGAGAGATTTGAGACAGGCGATCGAGAGAGAGAGAGAATGGGGATAAGTTTGCAGCGAAGGCTCCTCGGGTGTGGGATATATTTATACTCGCTTTTGAGCCCAAAATCTAAAGCTCTTCGCTTTCTCTCTCGAGTGCTGAGAGAGCGGGGGGGGGGGGGGGGCGGGGGGGGGGCGGCGGGGGGAGAGCAGGGAAAGTTGAAGGACGAAAATGACCTCGGTCTGTTGGTGGTTATTACGAGGGACCGAGTCAAGGATAGACGAGAGTTTTGAACATGGCTTGCGTTTTGTTCTTGGAGTCCAAGACAATTGGCCTTCTTTTTGCAGTTTTCCCCACTTCAATTTATTATTTACATATGCACCCAGTCAAAACTAAGGTGCAATTTTTTATATTATTAGCTAAACATACTAAACTTAATGATAGGAAATTTAAATTTGATGGTATTTTATGTCTCCGTTTCAATGATAACAATCGTTGTGTGAGGGTAAAAAGGTAGAGGGAAAAAAATAATTGAATAGCAATGGTTCTTTGAACCATATTAAATTTAAAGAAGATAATTTTTTTTGGGTCCTAGGCCTAGTATTATTTAACAATCCATCCAAAATTCTTCTCTTTGTAAAAGGATTTGTTTGATCGATGTAAGGCAAGTGACCTAAATATTTTTAATATGTTAGTACTCCAAATGAATTCCGCAAATAAACCAAATCAGATACTCTTGAGAGAGAACCAAGTGGCACTAAAATTTTCTAAGAATACTAGAACCAAATGTGAAAAGTTTTCTAAATAAATTGTAGGAAATAAGATTTTATCAAGCACATATTCAATGGCAAAAGTCTAAGTGGCTGTTTGTTTCTCAGAAAATGAGTCCAGAAATCAACTATTCATGGGCCCCACACCGGGGCCACGTCAGTTTCACGAGCGGATATTGGCACCCAAAGGAGTACGACTATTCACATCCGCAAAATTGCTTAATACATCTATATTTTAAGAATAAAAGTTGTTGGACAATTTTAACCTTAAATTAAAAGACCAAAATAGATATTATTAACTCTAATATTACAATTAAAGGAAATTCTTTTTAAACACACACAAATAATTGTTGAATATACTCATCCAAATCATATTCTTAATCAATCGTGCTTCTTTTTATTTTTTAAATATATGCTTCTTCTTTACTTACGCAAACCCTAAAAATTTTCTCGACATTTATACCATCAAAATTTTTTCACATTGATAGTTATAGACAAATAAATAATATCATAGGAGTATAACAATGATTAAAAAGTAAGTTTCCCCTATAATTCATTAAATTAAATTGTTTTCCCCTTTTGTATGGTTTTGCATTATTAATTCATCATAAATATTTTGCGGCTGACCTTTACTGCTATGTCACAGAATAAAAACGTGTCTCTTTTTCTCTCAATTGGAGATTTTATTAGTTTTTATTTTTTATTTTAATTTTTAGATTATTGAGTAGAAATATATATTTATGATCTTAGCAAATAAACTTATATATTCTTTTGTTGATATAGCACATTATAAATTCTAATCTCTCAATCAATAGGGTTTAAATTTTTCTTTTATAATTTTTAAAAAAGATATTTTTAAAAAAAAAGATTGAACAGTTTGATAAAAAATTTAACTAAAATAATTTAGTGATACAACTCAATACAATACACATGTGACACAATATTAAATAATTTGCCATCCATAATATAGGTCTTTTCTTCCCCAAGAAAAAATATATGCATGAAATATAATATGTATTAACACTATTCTAACAAACTAATTAATACAAACCTTTATACATGTTGATATCGTACACAATACTGGATGTCAATCGGCCTGATAAGTCATATTTTTTAATTAGATCTGAGTTAAAAAATATTACATAAAAAAGATCTACTATTGAACATTTTATTATTTTTTGGCAGACAAATCATTGAAGAGGGTTGCTTTCAAGTTACGTTCCTCTCAATCTAAAAAACACAATTGCATAACTATACTGACTGCGCCTTCACAACTAATTCCACAAGTCTCTATCTATAACAATTAAATTTTTAATTTGTAATTTTCATTTGTATTTCCAAAAAACAAAGGAAAAAGAATAAAAAACACAAATCAAAGCACATCCTAAAAACACAACAATAAACAACAACATATATATAATATAGTGAGTTGATCCCCTAAGGACGGTTCTCACGAATTCATGTGAGATTTTTACGTGGGCCGTCGGATCCGATAGAGATCTAGTTTTATTGATTCGACCCACGTGAAAGTTCACACAGAAATCCGTGAGAACCGTTCTTAGAGGATCAGCTCCCTATATATATATATATATATATATATATATATATATATATATATATATATATATATATATATATGTACACATATATATACATATATATATATACATATATATATATATATATATATATATATATATATATATATATATATACATATATATATATATACACCTCAGCCGGCAGGCTGAGAGAGTTCTCTCAGCCGGCGGACGTGGCAACATCACCGCTCCATATCTGTCATAAATTTTGGCGGACAAAATCCTGAAAAATCCCGCCCAATTTAATGTCAGTCACCTCAACATTGTCTTTTTCGAAAATACCCTCCCTCACAACTTTCAGCCTTATGTAAAAAAGTTGGCTTTCAAAAAAATTTACAGCTCTAAAATTTCAACCGGCTATTCTGATCCAATTAGTTATTTTCTTTCACAAATTTGATCCGTTTTTTAAAAAATATATTTGCAACTGATGGCGCCTAAGAAATCATCCGTCGAAAAAGGTACTACAAAAAATGATATTTTCAAAAAAATTTAGCGTTTGTGTATTTTAATAGTTTTAAATTTTTTCCAGATTTATTTCCGATGTCGCAATTTTTTTATTTTTTTTAAATCTTGGAACCATGGTCGCAATTAAGAAAGAGATTTTGAAACTTTAGATGATGAATAAATTTTAAATTTATAAATCTTGTAACACGACGATAAAGGTCCTATTTTTTTCAAATTTTTTTATTTCCTTCTATTTTACTATGTCGCAGTATTTTCGAAAAAGTGATGTGCATACACTGCATGCGATCTCGGTCGCAGTTGATAAAATTATAGTTTCAGATTTGTGCGACTTTGGATTTTTTTTTTTGGACCTTTCCTTGTAGCCGAATGCGACGTTGGTTGCAGTATATGAAACTTACTTTTTTTTTCTTACATACTGACGACATGGGGATGCAATTGTTTAAATATGAGTTGTCGTCTCTTGCGACCAAGGTCGCAGTGTATTTAACGTCATTTGTTTTATCATACTTGGGTCGCAGTTGTTTCTGATTGCACTGTAGTCTTATGCGACCTTGGTCGCAATGTCGAACCGGGTCGCAGTTGTTTCTGATTGCACTGTAGTCTTATGCGACCTTGGTCGCAGTGTCGACCCGGGTAGCAGTTTTTCTTATTGCACTGTAGTCTTATGCGACCTTGGTCGCAGTGCGGTCTTGTGGTCGCAGCTATTTTTTATTGCACAGTAGTCTTTTGCAACCTTGGTCGCAGTGTCAACCCTGGTCAGAGTTGTTTCTGATTGCACTGTAGTCTTATGCGACCTTGGTCGCAGTGTCGTCCCTGATCCAAGTTTATGTTTGCAATGTATGACTGCGACCGTGGTCGCAGTTTATAAAAAAAATATGCTTTTTAAAAACATTGGTCGCAGTATATGATTGCACTGTAGTCTTATGCGACACTGGTCGTAGTGTCGTCTGGGTGCAAGTTGTTTGTGTTTGCATTGTATGACTGCGACCGAAGTCGCAGTTTATTAAAAACAAATATGCCTTTTACCCCCTTATAATATTTAAATGATCATTGGTCTGAACTGTTTAATATTTCTTACTATGTAGGTAAACAACAGATAAAGGTTCGTCCTCTGAGATCAAGCCTGAAACCTATGTGCGAGTTTATGAAGAAATTTAAAAAGTACATTCAGGCAGATTTTGTAGAGGCGATGAACAATACCCCATTTGGCCCAATCTTCATGGCGTTCTACAATGAAGAATTTGGGGCTAAAAATGGTCTAAAATCAAACGTTGTTGTACTGCGTATTTTAGACCAGTATGATAGGGATACAAGGACCTTTAGAATTGGAGGCAAACAGATTGAGTTAACAGTGGAGGATGTTGCCCTCACATTTGGTCTACCTATCATTGGGGCAGATTTTGTGATGAATAAAATATGTACGATAAAAGATAGAGGGGTGATAAAACATTATTTCCCCAATATAAAGAAGATCACTAAAGTATCCATTGAAGATGCTTTGGATGATCTTCTTGTCAAGAAGAGGTGGAGAGGTGAATTCGATGTGACACAGGATGAACAGCTTGAGCAGCAATTGACTTTACATGAAATTATAAGAGACATTTAAAGACTTGCAGTTCAAGACTTTACCACATTAATCATCTTATACATGTCGGCCACTCTTTTCTTTTCTGGCAGTAAATGCACGGTGCCGTGATATATTGTGGAACAGATTGCCAATATGCAGCTGATGAGGACAATATGCTGGGCAAAAGCTGTTTGGCAATTCCTGATTGAGTCAATGGATATCTTCAGGCAAACCACGTACGAGCTGCAAGGATGCTCCGTGCAAATAATTGTAAGTACAAATCTCATATTTGGACAACATTGTATGAAATTTACCCAAAAAAAATTGTGAATATGTGTAAACTAATTTAATTTTCCTTTTTTGCAGTATTGGCTATGTGAGAGGGCTCCTATTTTTGAGCCGAGGTCTGGTTTGGAGGACATAACCCCACGCGATTTAAGATGGGACCTCCAAAATATTAGTAGATCTCTACTTGAAGTTGATCTAAATGAGATTGACAGCAATATTGTAAGTTAGACTTCTTTTTATGTTCAGTACAAATAAAATGAGACCATAGTCGCAGTATTGAGCTGCACCTTTCGCAGTTCGTTTTGTGCCTGACAAACAATGTGCGACCATGGTCGCCTTCTCCTGAAAATACCTTTTACATGGAATGCGACCATGGTCGCAGTGTTTAGCTGCATGGCTTGGCAGATAATTTAGGCATGACAAACATACTGCGACCATGGTCGCATTCTTTTCAAAAATACTTCATAAATAAACTGCGATCATGGTCGCAGTATCATTATTTCATTGTTTTATTTTTAACGTACCTTTTCTGTTTATTTTCAGATTTTGAATCGAATGGCCAACATCTCTATTGCTGAAAAAAATATGGTTGGCCTTCCTATTGAAGGGGAAGAGGAGGAGGAAGAAGAAGAAGCAGAAGATGAAGATGAAGATGAAGAAGGAGAAGAAGAAGGAGATGAAGGAGGCCATACATATAATGAAGCTTACATCCCGGCGGAAAAGGAGCCAGAACCGGCTGAAACGAGTGAGCAAGAACTAGTTTTTGAAGGTTATTTGCCACCTCCACCGGATGTTCAAGCAGAAGAAATAAAACAATTGAGGTCTTAAAATCAGTACTTGAGAGAATATGTTTCTCAGCTTGAAAAAAAATTGAAAATATGGAGACTGAGAACAGACTCAAGGCTGAATTAAAATTAAAAATGAGAGAAAAAAGAGAGAAGAAAAAACAAAAAAGGCAGCAGAGGAAATTAAAAGTTAAAAAAGAGGAAGAAGAAGAGCTGCTGAGAGCAGCCGCTGCTGCGAAGAAGGAGAGGAGAAGAAGAGGGAAGAAGAGAAGGAAAAGGAGAAGAGGAGGAGAGAAGTGGAGGAGAAGGAGAAGGAGAATAGAAGAAGGGAAGAGGAGGAGAATGAAAGGAGAATGAGCGAAGAAGAGGAGAAGGAGAAGAAGAGGAGGAAAAAAGGAGGAGCAAGAAAAGGAGGAGGGAAGAGGAGGGGCAGGAGAGGAGGAGGAGGGAAGAGGAAGAGAATGAGAAGAGGAGGAAGGTGTTGGAGGAGTTAAAGAAGAAGAGGGAGAAAAAGAGGAAAGTGACGGAAGAGGAAATTAGAAGGAAGGGTGAGGAGGAAAAAGAGCACAAAAGAATGAAGGAACAGATGGAGAAGCAGGCTGAAGAGGAGAAGAAGAAAAAACTGGAAGAGGATAAAATCATGGGTTCTGAATCTATTTTAAATTTTCCTAGAGAAGATATGCCAAGTTTTTCTCTGAATATAACTCAAATGATTCAAGAAATCCAAAGAGATAGAGCTTCTGAAGAAGAAATTCAAGAACATACTCCGCCTCAGAAGCAATCCTCAAAAGAAGTTATTTTGGAATACTCTAAAGGAACGATAGAAAGGGGAGTCAAAGAACGCAAGCGCGCTGAAAGAGATCGCGATGACTCCGACTTCGTTTATCCAAAACAGAAGAAGAAAAAAATGAACATCCTCTTCCACAGCCTGCGGCTGTGAGTTCTGCCGCTGGTTTCGGCGACAAAGAGATTTCCTCTACTGAGCCAAAATCGAGAGAATTGATCGAAACCAGAGCATACAAAATTCTGCAGCCCCATCAACAAGCTCTTATAAAAAATTTCTTCGACAAGTCCTTCTCTGAGTAAGTTAATTCATATCAAAAAAATCTGTTATACCTTTATATAAGAACAATTAAATCTTTGTTTTGAATATCTTGCAGTTCTACTGCGTATCAGGATACCGACAACGGAATCATTATTACAAGGAATGACATTGAGGACCTGATATTCAGTAGAGACTTAGATGCAAATATAATTCATTTCTACATGCAGCATTTAGAGAAGGGAAAAGGATTAAAAGCATATTCTTCCGGAGCGAAGCTTGGGTAAAAATCTACTTTCTCCTTTACGGTTTACTGTAATATCAATTGTGGAACAGATTACTTATATTCTCTATCTCTGTGTAGGCATGTACTGCGACTAAGGTCGCAGTTTATAATTAAAATGTACTGCTACTAACTAATGTACTGCGACTAAAGTCGCGATTTATATTTAAAATGTATTGCGACTTAACTCATGTTCTCTATCTGTGTAGGCATGTACTGCGACTAAGGTCGCAGTTTATAATTAAAATGTATTGCGACTAACTCATGTTCTCTCTGTGTAGGCATGTACTGCGACTATGGTCGCAGCTGCGACTAAGGTCGTACTATCTCATGTAATGCGACTAAGGTCGTAGTTTATAATTAAGATGTATTGCGAGTAACTCATGTACTGCGACTAAGGTCGCAGTTTAAAAATATGTTAATAAGAAACGCTGCGACCTTGATCGCAGTGTCTTGTCTTGACTTAATGACTTCTTATTTTAATTAATTTTTTCTTATATTTTAAATTCATTTTGTATTTTATTTATTTTTTTTCTTGTCCGCAGCACGGTGTTGTAAATAAAAGTGAAGATTTGGAAGATCATTTCATCAAGCAGAAGCTGTTGAAAAACTGGACAGCTGATGTGCAGTACGTGTTCTTTCCGATCAATCACAAACATAGTGCCGACGAACCCGGATTTCACTGGACCTTGTTGGTATTTGATGCCGATACACAAGAGTGGATTTTTTACAACTCTTTGGTTCCAGCTAACAAAAAAAGTAGTATATTACAGCTTTACCAAAAAGATGCAAGAACAATGGTGAGTTGAAATTTAATATTTCGATTACTGGAAACTGGCATTTAATTTTATTAATACTAATTTTTGTTTCTATTAACATTGCAGAACAAAAGATTAATACAGATTTTTCAGATTGATTTCAATAAATTAATGAGAAAAATAAATATAAAATACACAAGATGCCCCCAACAAGAAAACAGGTATATAAATTTTTGACATCTCCTTACCTTTCATATTTTCTACCTTTTTCAGTAATAAAATCTAATTTCATTTAATGATTACTCTGTGGAATTTTCAGTGTTGATTGTGCTGTATATGTATGCAAGTACATGGAAAGCATAGCGTCTGGTAGTCCATCAGCTGTTGATGAAGTTACGGATGCTGATGTACAGAGACTAAGAAGTGAGCTTGCATACATGATACTTGCAGATAGAGAGAAGAGTTGGGATGAAGAAACAGAAATTATACGAAGGACAGTATTTAATGACTAACAGTTGACAATTTATTGATATAGCACAATTTTTTATTTTATAAATGTAAAAATAATTGCAATTGCAATTCATTGCATAATTTTTTTGTTGTATTGATTTAATTTATAAATATTTCTATACATTTATTTATTATAAGTTCCATTGATTATTTCCATTCTACATTTGTTACAACTTAGAATTTACTATTGCGTACTGATGTTAGAAACAAACATGCGTTCAGTAATTGTATTGCGACCAAAGTCGCAGTAATGACCTGTTTGAGATACAGCGTTTCCTTATACGGCGATACTTTAATCGAGATAGCGTTAATGGTCGCAGTTACTTAATCATTTATCAGTTCCCAATGTGACTATGGTCGCAATAATGAACTGTTTTGCAGTTCAAAGTAATTTAAAGTTATAGTGTATTATCTTTTAAACTGTTTTGGATAACTGAATAGTCACCTAGGAAGTATACAATTTTTGGGAAAAGGTAGAAAATAAATTTGGGAGATATTCATGTGGTCCAAGGGATTAGGTAGAAAATGCTGTACAATTGTTACAAATCTTCATTTTAACTATTTTACGCTAAACGAATATACTGCGACCAAGGTCGCAGTTAATAATTAAATTATTTCACCCGAAAAGTAAATTTTAAAATGAAGGTTGTGACTTTGGTCGTAGTTGCTGGCAGCAGTCTTAATAAAACAACAAAACTGCGACCTTGGTCGCAGTTGCTGGCGGGAGTCTTAATCAAAAACAACACTGCGACCTTGGTCGCTATGCATGTTAATATAAAGGAAACACCTACCTAACGTACTGCGACTTTAGTCGCAGTCCATGTAATGCGACCCTAGATTGCAATTGCTGACCATCTTTATCAATAACAATACTGTGACCTTGGTCGCAATTAACCATGTACACTGCGACCAAAGTCTCTGACTAACGTAGCAGTTTAAATGTACGCTGCGACCAAAGTCTCTGACTATATTATATACAAAAAAATTAAACTATAAAGTAGAATTTTGTAGCAGTAAAACTTTAAAGTACAACTAAATACAAAAATAATACAGTAGAAATCAAAGAATGATAATAAATCTGATTATAATGACACGCCAGTGGCGGACTGCGACTTAATCTCTCTACACTGTGCGACCATGGTCGCACTTCATAAAAAATTGAAGTCTTTGTTCCTTCGAGATGGAGGCAACCCAAACCTACTTCTTCTGCCAATAAAAAAATAAATAGTAAGAATTTTAAAGATTAATCGGTATAAAAAAATGATTAACAAGTTTAATGTAATACCAGTAATGGACAACCAGTCCTGTAATGGCCCAGCTCTTGGCAGTTACCACATCTTCGATGCTTAACTTCCTTCTGATATATAGAATCTTTAAAATCAGACTTAAGTCTGGATGCAACTCTAGGCCTCCCCTTGGTTGGTACAGGACCAATTGGATCACGTATATTCAATTCTTCACCATCTCGTAATACGACAACGGATCCACTGGAACCAACTGCAGTTTTAGGCTGTGATGAATGATCATTTCCTGACATGGCTCTGTATTCTCTAGTGGTATCTTGGGCAAAACTTTCCAAAACTGCCTCCAACTTTGAAAGATTTTCATCAGAATCAGCGACCATCTCAAGAATTGCATTAAATTTTGAACGAATTGTCCACAATCTAGCCGTCGTGGAGTGCCCTGACTGGGAAAAGGCTTCATGCCATTTTCAATTGCAACATTTTTGTAACGAGCATCCAACCTCCATCTCTGAAGTATATATGATTCCAGTATATGTGTAACGTGATTGCGCCACAAAATACACAGAATATGTCTACATAGGATACCCTCTGTTTCAAATAACGAGCAACTACAAGAAACATGAAGTTCCTCACGCTTATCATAACTGACCTTTTCCCAGTTGTCTTTTGATTCTGAAAAATTACCAACCAAATATGTTGATCCAAGTTTGTCATGTTCCACCTCTTCTGAAAATAGTGTCATTACAACTGCCCATTCCTTTTGGAACAACTGAAAAATCTTTGGTGTATACAACTTCGAAACCTGTATCTCATATGGATTGGATGTACAATTGGGCACAGAATTCAAACCCCTAAAATCTTGAAGAGATTCAGATGTACGACGGGAAGCAACAGCTTTATCATATTGGTGAACAAATTCCACTAGTTTAGTGTTTGAGTTAACAAAACCATCAAAGAAGGAATTAATACTCTTGGACCTCTGACTGGTTGTCATTTCAGCACAGAAAACATCCTTGAGATATGCATTAACCCAATGTCCACGGAGCCTGTACATCTTCATCAACCAACTGTCATCTTCTTCTTCTAACTGATATTTTTCATTCATTAGACGCCATCGTTCCTCACAAGTGCTTATATCGCGGGAGGTGTATCAAGCATGGAAATCGGAGACCATATCTTCTCCATACTTGTTTGACATTGGGATTTGTTGCTGCAATATGTTTCCGCACATATCAGAAACAGTAACGGTGCCGAGAAGTTGGGAAAACAATCTTGATGGCGTCACCAATCTGCGCATCCTGATCAGTAATAATCAGCTTCGGTTCAACTCCATGCATGCACTTGAGCCATTTTTGGAATAACCAAACAAAAGTATCCCTCTGCTCATCAGCAAGCAATGCACAGCCGAACAAAATTGACTGCCGGTGATGATTTACTCCAGTGATGGAGCAAATAGCAAGCTCAAGTGATTAGTTCTGTATGTTGTGTCAAAAACGATCACATCACAGAACCTCAGATACGAGGAAATAACTCTTCCATCAGCCCAAAAAATGCTTCTAAGTGTGCCCGCGTTATCGACTTCACTTGAAAAGAATTCTGGATCGGTCTCGGCTTTCTCTTGAAAATATTTGATAATAGCAATAAACTCATGACCGCAGTTATTTCTACGTTGACGAGTGAAATCAATAACTTGTTGAGGGCTCACTTCTTCACAGTCTTCTCCCTGGCTCATTGCATTCACAACGCGGGAAATATTTGAAGGCCACATTCCAACATCAACCAGATTGCTCATAATACTTCTGCTAATTTTTGAACGATGATTCTGGTGAGAGTAATGGTGATGTACCTTATCCGGGCTTGACAATTCATGTGAATAAGTATCAATAAATTTTGTGATAACCCAATGTCTTTTGTCCAAAAAAACGAAGACGGATATGCATCTCAGCAGACAAGCTACTCTAGTGTTAACTCGACGATGCACTGTAAGCCCCTCTTGTCTTTTGTCACACAACTTCTTCAGACCTTCCTTGTTGCAGCAAAATTTTCTGCAAATAATCTCATAAGGAGGCTTCCGTGACTTATCTGTACCTTTTCTTCTCACGCTAAAGCCTCTATTCCTTGCAAAACAATTGTAGAAATTGTATGCTTCCATATCCGACAGGAACTGTTTCCCTATAAACTTATCTGAGCTTCCAGACATTTCTCCATGTGCATTCATATCTTACAAAAAACAATTACACGAATTAAATGAATATAAATATTTTTAGATATCACTGTATTCTAAAATATAAGTTATATAAATGCGACCAAGGTCGCATAAGAGATAAAAACTATATTACTTCTTATCAAATACTGCGACCAAGGTCGCAGTTATCCGTATGAGAAGAAATCTATATTACTTCTTACTAAAGACTGCGACCTAAGTCGCAGTAAATAAAAATAAGATTTCACATACGACATGAAATCTATAATACCCCTTATTGAAGACTGCGACCTAAGTCGCAGTTATCCGTATGTGAAGAAATCTATATTACTCCTTACTAAAACCAAAGACTGCGACTTAAGTCGCAGTTACCCGTATGTGAAGAAATCTATATTACTCCTTACAAAAGACTGCGACCTACGACGCATACCAAAAAAAAAGATTTCACAGCCGGAAATTATTTTCAAATAAGATTGCGACCGAATATTAAAACGGTCGCATTTCTGAAACTTTAAATCATTTGTTATAGGTCGCAGTACCTCATAGACTAAAGAGAAAAATTCAATATTTAAGAAATTGTTTTTAAAAAAATGAAACAATTAAAACCTGTTGATCGGCATGCAAAGATGTCAACCCTTCAAGATTTTCAATATTCTGAGAGAAAGTAGAACCAGATGCAATATCTTCCATATTTAGATCGCCAGTAGACATTAAATATTTGGAGAAAAAATTGATCTGAAAAGATTTATATTTTCATAAAAAAGTTTATCGCAGGCTGAAAATGAGAAACTAGATCTTTCAAAAAGAGGTAAGGAAATAGGGAGAAAAGTAATTTATATAGAATAACCTAAAACCTATAAAGAGCGGCAAAAAAAGGGAGAAAAATAATAATAAACAATAAGGAAGGTAACCGAAAGAGTTGCTTTTCATAAGGGGTATTTGGTAATTTAACTTTTTCCTAAAAGCGTGCCGCAAGTCAGTGAAGTGACAAATTGAGCCACGTCACCGCAGGCTGAGAGAGTACTCTTAGCCCGCAGGCTGATATACATTTCTCTCTCTCTCTCTCTCTCTCTATATATATATATATATATATATATATATATATATATATATATATATATATATATATATATATATATAACGTACCAAAAAAATAAAGAAAAAAACCAAAGTCTATCTTATATTTTCCACCATAAATAATTTCTTTCTTTTTAATTTCATCACTAATATATATATAATTAAAAGACAACCATTAATTAAAAAGTCTTTTATGCTGATTATGAATATTTGATAATATTTTTGTTCTCGCGTCTTCCCTAAGGATGAGAATAGAAAGTTCAATGAGCTTGCCTATGATCCATAAATTAATTTCTCAAAGGTACTACTTTTACTTCTATATAATTTCTTAATTATCTTTAAGTATTATATGAAGATTATATTTATTATTTCAATTAAATAAAATATGAGAAGTTGGTCATTAAGCCATAAGAAAAAATAAAAAAGAGTAACATTTTGTGCTATGTGATTCACATAAGAAGACAACTGGAGTAATAACCCAAAAGAGCAAGAGATCATGGAAGAACACCTTGTTCTTCGGGAGGAACTTTGCAAAAAAGAAGCTGCCTCTAAACTGTAAAATTCTCTCAACAATTTTTCAAGAAAAGAAGCCCAAATGGGTGGTATGTCATTGATCAAATAAAACACAAGCGATCAATGAATACCGAGCATTCAAATTCAGAAATTGTAATTAAAAATGTCGAGAGCTATAGATAGAGAATTGAGAGAGAGAGAGAGAGGTAGATAGTTTTCTGTTAAGAAAGGGAGGGCAGAATTGATTTTTTTAAATTTTAATTTGACTTAAGTTGTGAATGATAGTTTAGAAAAAGTGAGAAAGTGTGTTTAGAAATTTTGTCTGTGTATTAAGCATATGAGTGTACTAAGCAATTCTGTGAGTGTGAATAGCCGCACTCCCAAAGAAATGATAAAGTTATGAGTTTGGAAAATTGATTTTTGCAATTCTACCTTTCATAAAATGACACAAATAGATTTGAAAGTTATCTTCAATTACATTTTTCAATTTTGATTAGTACATCGACCAATATTGATTAATACATTCATCCCTCATTCTTCTTCCCCCCCTCTCCCTCCCCCCCCCCCCCCCCCCCCCCCCCCCCAAACTCTTCCTCACCTTGATAAAACCTAGAAATGTTCATCTAAATCTAATCCTAAAAATCAGGGCACATTGATTTTGTAGTGGCCCCAGATAAGCAATTAACAACTTATGTCAAATAAAAATGCAAAATTTCAACAAAATAAAAGTGCAAATTTTGAATATTGATCAATTTAATTTGTTTTCATCCACACAATTCACTAAAATATACATCAATTTCAACAAAAATCATGAATTGAAAACTTTAAGTTCGAAGAGGATTATTTTTACTTCTTCTTGATGGGGATCCCCAGCTGCAAGGGATAGGCGGAAAATGCATGGGGTCAATAATTCTTTTTTCACTCACTGAACTAAACAAGATTAAATAATTCATGAAGTCAATACTTTCACAAATGTGGCCCTCGTTAGATCTTAGCAACACAGATCTGAAGCAAAGAAGCAGTTTTTTTCATCAATTCACAATCACAAAGATCAAGCTAGCGAGATCAAACTATAGAACACGGCAAAAAATTGATCAATATCTGAGAACCGCATGTAACAATTAATTGATTAGCAAAAATCTAGGGTTAAAGGCTCAATTAATTACAGCGGTTTGAACGAGCATGTGGGAAAGATGGAGAATGGGGGGGGGGGGGGGGGAGAGAGTGCTGAGGAAGGAGATGAGACTATTTGAGATTTTTGAAAAAAATAAAATTTAGAAGGAATAATGATATTATTGAAAGTTGAGAGAGGTGTCTTTATCAATTTTATAAGTGTACTAATCTGATAGGTGTCTTTATCACTTCTTTGTAGGTTCACCTAGAGGGGGGGGGGGGTGAATAGGTGATGGCTAATCTAATGGTCACTTAATGGCAAATGATGCAAATAATGCGGAAGCTAAAAGTAATTATGACCTAATTAAATCTTTTACACTAAACACTATGTATAACATAAGAGTGTTGCCGAATTCCTCGTGAAGGGCTCTGGACAAACTCCTCTAGATTCCCCTTGAATGGGTTGAGGTGCCGCGTTGGCTCTCTTGGTTGAATACAAGTGTTAGCAACAAACCCACGCAAGTATATCAATTAAGCACAATGAATATAACAAGCATATAAAGATAGACAATAATTGAATGCAAGATATAAACAAGGGGGGGGGAGAGAGAGAAAAGGCAATCGCAAACACAAAGGTATGTTTCAAGGTTCGAGCACACTTGCTCTACATCCCCGCCTTCGACACACGAAGGATTTCCACTATGCAAGATCCCAATGGATCTCTCCTCGGTGCCGCAACACCTATAAGCCCTCGGACTCTCTAGTCCCGTACACACCGCAAGCCCACCAGCTCGCCGAGGCCGCACCTCAAACAACCGAGTCCGCACCCGAACTCAAAACAACGACGAGCACACTTGCCCGTCTCCTCAAAGAACAAAGAAAAGATTTTTGGTGATCACAACACTTTGATCACCTAAAGCACTCTCACTACAACACACCTATAGGATATATAATCAATGGTTGCTCAAGTGTGGTGTGAGAAAAATAAGGATGTGAAAGGTGGAGGAAAACTCAAAGACTTTCTTTTAACACTCTAGATAAAACTTCCCTTTAGATAGGAAATATTTGCTCTCTATTTTGTAGAGAAAACCTTTTAAAAAGTCTGGGAAAAACTGGCTCTAAGAGACTCTAAAATCTTGTATCAAAACAATGACAAGACCCCAATTATAGGCTGCCAGAAAACTAGCCGTTGGGATCTGTCAGAACTGCCGGTCGACCGGCCCGGTCGACCGCCAACGGTCGGATTTCTGACCGTTGGAGCCACGGTCGACCGGTGCGGTCGGCCGAACTTTCCAGAGAGCATTGCTCTCTGGAGCGGTCGACCGGCACGGTCGACCGTCCACCAGTACACAAAGGCGTGCACGTTTGTGCACGTCGGTCGACCGGTCCGGTCGGCCGACTCCTGTATTAGTCGACTATTAAAGGTCACTAGTCGACTTATACGAAGCCTGAAACAGTTTTTCTGGGATTAAAAAGTTTGTCTTTTTGACTCATATAAAATCCCATAAAATACTTAAAAATTTACAAAAATAGTTTAACCAATATACTTTGATATACAAACATACTTGCACAAAATCAAGGCATGTTATAAAAGATTGGACTATTTTTGTAACTTGAAAATATTTGGCTCAAGATAAAAACTGTATTTTCCAAAACAATATTTTTTCAAAACATGTTTTTCCAAATCTTCATCAAATACAACAACAAGATATACTTTTAAAGCATAGTGTGTATGGATATGATCCACTACACAATCAAGATGAAATACTATGTTTTTGACATTAAGCTCTAAATTAGGTTTGGTTGAAACATATAACTTTGAATACCAAAAACCAAAACTATGTTTTTCCAAAATGAAAGTCTTTTCTAAATCTGAAAATTCTTTTATGAAAAGACAAGTAAATCAAGAGTGTGTGTGCATGGTATACTTGAGCAATCCACCAACTATCTATCATTTACATTTTTAACTAAAACAAAAACTAAATCTTATACCTAGACACAAGTCTTCATCTTCTTGAAGTCTTCACTTGAAGGCTTCTCATCTTCTTGACTTGGTCCAAGCTTGATCCAAAAACTCCTTGGATCACACCGTGCTAGCTCCAAATCTTGATATTTTATCTTTTATTGAGCTATGCACCTACTAAGATCTTGATAATGAATCTGTCACTAATTAAACACAAGATCATTAGTAAACATAACTACATGAGTTGATCATCATCAAAACTAGGGTGGAAGGCCTTTGGGCCAACATTCTTTGGGCGCCAATATCCCTCCGTCAGTTTCTCATGGAATATTGTTTAGTTACATGTTAAAAAAAAACAATGATTGCAGTGGGGCTCGCAAAAAATCTATATTGCCTCTCTGCTGGTTTCCGCGCACTTAGTCTGGGAAAATGCTCGAAAAATTACTGTTCATGGGCCCCACTTGACCCATTCTTTTTGAAAATACGGTAGCGCGGACCCCACTTGAATTTTCTGTGCTCCATTTCCGAGAGCCAAACATGCCCTAACTCAGCCTAATAATTCTGACACCATGAGATCATGTTAAACTCTCAAGAATGGCACCAAAATTGTTTAACATATGACCAAACTTGCAAGAGATCCTTCGATTTTTTTTTTAATTTTGTTCAAAAGTATTATTTTATCAAAGTTTGCAAACTTGGCCTTGAAGGGAATTTGAGATCGATGAACGAGAATTTAAAATGAAAATTATGACCTAGACAAAAGTTTAACATGCCTCTAAATAGATATTTTTTAGGGCAACTTAAAAGTAATTAATTTCGCTAATATAATAATGCAAATTTTGAACTAATTAAACCATATAAATTTACACTTTTGCATTGTTTTTTCACATCAACATTCATGTATCTGTATTTACTATTTTGATTAAACTGGACGACGTATGTGGATAAATTGAGAGCATCCTTTTGTTCGAATAGCTCTAAAATGGATTAATTGAAAGTAAATGTATCCTTGAATTGTAAAAGTCAAGTTAAATTAAAAGTCATAATTAGTTTTGTTTCATTAGTTTGCGATTGATTGAAAGAGAGATTTGCAAAATAATCCAAAATAGTAGCGTATTGGTAAATATGTTGAACACCAAGGTAAAATAGGTAATTTCTAAGAACCAAAAGCATACATATGGGGAGCGGATATTGCCACCCAAAGAATGAGGAAGATACCCCTGGATTAAGGCACCCACCATTTTGATAAAAGCACCGCAAAAATTTTCAAGTATGATAAAATTGCCCTCCTTCTTCTCCTCCACCTCTCCCTCCCTCCACAACTGACGTCTCCTGCCTGTCCTCCCTCTGCCTCCGCCCCGGTCCCCCTCGTCAACCCCCCTCTGTCCCCTCCCCCTCATCGCCTCCACACGCCCCCCCCCCCCCCCCCCCCCTCCTCCCTGACGACCCCCCTTCTCCCAGGGGTTGTCCGACCGAACAGCCTAGGGGAGGCAGGGGACGAGGGGGGCAGGGGACGAGGAGGGAAGGGAGGGGAGGCTCGCCGCTGTTCGCTGGAGAGAGGAGGAGCGCCGTCGTTTGCCGGAGAAAGAAAAAAGAGAAGGAAGAAAAAGGAAGGGTATTTTGAACTTTTTTAAAGAGTAACTGTGTCCACAAATATAATGACACACTTGTAATATTTTGTGGGGTGCCTTTATCAATTTTCAAGGCGGTAATATCCTTTCCCATACATATGCCATCCCAGCCTACTCTCTTCAACTTAGGAAGAAAAAAAATTCTTATAATGTCAGTAATATGTTTTAAACTTGTGAGCTCCTTATCGTAATCACATCTCGTATGAACAATATTCTCAATTCGTCACTGAAATTACAATATTTTTCTCATTATAAGAAAGAAATCAACGCCTCTCTTGAGCTCCTTGTCGTAATCACATCTCGTATCAACAATATTCTCAATTCGTCACTGAAATTACAATATTTTTTCCATTATAAGAAAGAAATCAACACCTCTCTTGAAAGAAAAGAAAAGAAGAGAAGAGAAAAGAAAGAAATGGATACAAGGGCAAGCATGAGTGACGGTGACGAATGACTTCTCAATTGTATTCACCTTTTAGCCTCAAATCTATCCATATCATATTTCTTGCCATATTTGTGTTTAGTCAAAAAAATTTATCAGAGGGGTCCCATGCAAATGAATTTAATCATCATGAATGCGGAGCAATAAATACAAATACAATTCTTAATAAAATTCTTTGGACAAATTTGAGAGATTGTGGATGCAAAAGGACTAAAAACAAAAATCCAAAATGAGGTCAATTGAATCTAAGTTTAGGAACCGACACTGATTAAAACAGCGAAGTATCCACTCACACACCAAGTTAGTTAGCTAAATTAACTATCCAACATTGATGAAATAAATACTTGTTGTCTCACATTGAGTCTCATGACAACTTAAAACTCTTGGCAGTTGTCACTTTCAATCTAGTTCACTTGTTTGCATCATGAGCTGTTAGCACTCAAAATATGGGTTCGATTCATGTGTTTGAGTCACACACACATATAATAAGAGAACCTATCACACATATTATAACATATTATAAGAGTTTCAATCCACGTGTCAACGCGTGATAGGTTTTCTTATTATATGTGTGTGTGACTCACACACATGAATCGAACCCCACTCAATACTGCATGATACAAGCTTGTAACCATGTAAGGACGAGTTATTAATTTGTGTGTGACTGTGTTGGGGGGTTAGGGGGGTTGGTTTGGATCGCAGAAACTCTCTCCGAAAATCTGATGGGGGGTGTTGGGTTTGGATCGAAGAAACTCTCTCCGAAAATTTGACACCTGTCTCGGTCAGCTGTTGAAGCTCAAGGTTGACGTTGATTGATTTCTAGGGTTAATGTTGTGTCATGGACCTTCATATTGTGGCTATTCACATTTTCTTAATTTTTTTTTTTTAATTGAAGGAGTGAAGTGAAGCAATAATTGAAAAAAAAAAAGGTGAGCTTTTGCATAATATACACCTTTTGATAAAACAGAAATTTCGTTTTGTAAAAGTTTGAAATGGTTATTCATTCATACTTTTGGCAACAAGTATAACAACATTCGTTCTTTTGACAAGAATTTCATTTTTTTTTTGTTTAGGTTTGTTGAGAGAACCTAAAAAGTATTCCATGTGCATTTTTACATATTTATTTTTTGGAGAGAAAAAAATAATAGGTAAGAAAAATAAATAATCTCGAAAAAAAAAATACTTCTCCCCTCATTTTTAAGATAATAACGAGTCTGTAGTAAAAAATTATTTCTTCATCTTGTTTCGTGGATCGATAGAATCTCAGCTGATAGAATCCACGTCAATAACTATGGAATAACTCCGCCAGGGATTTTTTTTTTCCATGCAAAAAGAAAAAAAAAAAAAACATTGTTCAAATACCTTAAATACGCTACCTTTAAAATAATAAAAAGTAAATAAAAACCTAATACTTAATTAATGAGAAATGAAGAGAAATCTTTCTTGCTTCTTTTTTTATTTGGAAAGAGATGGAAACAATTTTCCATAGGATAATGTCGAGGAGAAAACCTTGTTTTTCTTCTTCCATGATTTATTCTTAATATACATAGGCGAAGGAGATACACATCGTAATCGAATATAATCAAAGCATCGTTATTTTATAATTGATTAATTATTGACTCAAATATGGCCTTGTCCAAGAGTTTTCAAACTTGTGTTGCTGAATCCTTTTTCTTCATTATGATGATACTTCTTTCTTTTTGACTTTTTATAGGTATATCATGTGAGCCAAGTGCAAAAAAACAAACTTTTCATAGCCACAATTCGTGATCCAAGAGCTTGAACAAAACATATAATTGTTGAATTTTGACTCATGGTTGCATTCTTTCTTTGTTTGTTAGAGTCTATCTGATTTATCTCATCTTCATATATTTGGTTATTTAATTGTAAGACTGGGAGTTTGTTAAGTTGGATGTCGAATAAATAGTCCCACGTCAGCTAGAGGGGCGGATATTGACACCCAAACAATTGATTACGGTACTCATAGAAAAATTACAAGGAGTGCCATTACTTTTTTGAACACTTTACCCCCGAGAGAGAAGTCCAAAATCACCTTCCTTCTTGTCAATGAGGTTGTTCAATGTTACAGCCATGGCCAGCTCACTCGCGGGCCCGTTGCTTGTTAGGTTGTTTAAAGGGTGGGAGCCGTTGCAGAATCCGTTGCACGGGCTGTTAATGCCAATGTTGATGGATCTTTTGCAAGAAGATGATTTTCACCATGCCAGCCTGTCAATAGGTTGTTCTGCTTGCAGAGAGATGTAGGGGACTATGAATTAGGAAGCAAGGGACTGTGAGCCAATGCTCAATTGATTTGAATCGAGCTGCAGCGATCAATGGTGAAGGTCAAGATCTCGAGTGGTGGAGGATCTCAAAGCGGGAAGAATTCATCGAGAAGGTAAAGCTTGGAAGTTGAGATTTCGAGCGGTAGGGATCTCAAGCACGAAGGCGGCGAGTCCTCTGACAGCGGAAGAAAAGGATGTCGAGGGAGGTGGGGCAGACAGAAGAGAGGAGCGCAGTGAAGGGGTGTCGGGGGATGTGCGGGTTGAGGTATTAATCAATTGATGACATGGAAGAAGAGGATGGGGGTATTTTGGGAATATTAGAAAAATTAACGGGTGGCTTAATCAATTTGAAAGGTAGCTTAATCTGATGGTTGTCTTAATCAATTGTTTGGGTGTCAATATTCGTCCCTGTCGGGTAGATATGGAGATGATCTTGGATATATAAAGATTTGGGCAACTCTATTTAGAAGGGTAGTCTTTTGGGACGGTACCCAAGTCCATACAATTGGTATTAGAGTCATGCCCCAAATTTAACCGTGTGTGGGTGAAGTTCAATCCCCAGGGCACAAAAGATGAGCTCTTGAGGATTTGGCCCATGTAAAGCTAGTTGAGCTCTCGAGGATTTGGCAGTGGTGCAGGACGCTGCAATTTGCGATGATCTCAATGGAGCATATGATCTTCGAAGTGTGAAAATAGATAGCTTGTAAAGAGACTCTTTGTCCGAGGGGGATTGTTGAGTTGACTGTCGAGCAAATACTCTCACATCGACTAGACATGAGGATGATCTTGAATATATAAAAATTTGGACAACTCCACCTAAAAACTAATTTTTGTGATGGTGCCCCAAGCTCTTATAGAGTTCTCTTTTGAGTATTGCGTGATTTGTATTTTTGATGCTGACATTAACTTATTTCATTATAGTCTAATTAATTAAATAATACAAGTAACCAAAAAAAGAAAAGATTATGCTTTTGTTTCAAACTCCTCCATGCAACCACGCCAACAAATTAAAAAGGAAAGAAGAACAACTTGAACAAGACATTTCTCCATCTATGGAACTTGAAAGAGTTCGGTTACTTACTCCCTTTGTGACACTTGTGAATTGTGATAGAAGCACCCAAAAAAAATGGAGACACATAGGGTTATCATAAAGAAGATTGATATTTGGGCTAAACATCTGGTTATGTGCCCTTCCACATTATACATAAGTATTAGAGTTAGGTGGGTCTTGTTATAATAAATATTTAAGTAGAGTCTTAGGAGATTTAATTACATCAAATGATGTTTACCAAAATTTCTATTTAGTTATATATTTTAGGCTAGAGAGTGCTCTCATTGTTTCTTAGAGTGTCCCATCTTATTGAACAAGATGGCCATGAGCCTTTAGGAAAAACCAGGCATCCCATTTTGAAGAAAGAAAGTGACTTTTGTCAATTATACTTGCTTTGCCAAGTTTTGAAAAATCAGGCATCACAATTTCTTCAAGAAAGTGTCTTTTACCATCTGATTTTCTTTGTTTTGTTTTCCAATAATCAAACAGTCCCTGTCTGAAAATGAGTTACTATTAACTATTAAGTACTTTTGTGCACAAATATTTTCATGATTAGTGTCGCTCTCTTGAGACTAGCTTAAGTGGTAAGAGATTGAAAATGAGTTGGTCATAAATATACTTTCAAATCATGACATGACATTGCTTGCTTTTAGCATCAACAAAAAATTGAAAAAGCTTGAAAGAACTTTAGTGTGTTTTTCGTATATAACTTAAATTATTGGAGAGTAACACAGGTCTTCACAGAAGAATACGATAAGTCCTAAACAGAAGTTGAGAACCAACCGGACCCAGAGGCTTAAACTAATATGTAGGGCTCCATTTTCTATTTAAGTCCATCATTTTTCCATTCATTTTCCTGTGAGACTATATTCCTACATGAATGCTCAACAATCTTCTCCTTCATATGTGAATATACTCTTATCACCATTCACGGAAATCCTAAGCCATTCATGGATTTCGATCATCCATAAAGATCTATTGTGGGTGCACGACCTTGATTTCAATAACCACCAGCAGCAACGAGGTAATCATTAACGAATCTCCACCATTCATGGGAAAATAGACCTTTGTCAAGTCCTAATTCACTTATCGGGCTTCGTATTAGACTTCACTCCCTATAGGCCATAACATGGGCTCTGATACCATCACTGTTGGGAGTTACACGAGCCTCCACGAGAGGCTTAACCATCTACGAATCTCCACAATTCGTAGGAAATCAAATCTTGCTCAACCCTCAACTCACTTGTTGGGCTTTGCATTAGACTCCACTCCTCCATAAGCAACAACTTAGACTTCGATACCACTATTGGGGAGTTACTAGGGCCTTCACGAAAGGAACACCGATGAGCCTTAATAGAAACTGAGAACCAAGCTGACCCAAATACCTTCGCTAATTGATAAAGATCACACTTTTCTATCTAGTTCCATCAATTTTATTTACTTTATAGTGTGGGACTATATCCGCACATAAATACCCAACATAAATAACATCTACATACAAGATGATCTTTTCTTGGAAACCATGGAAGCTCTCACTTTTCTTTGTAGAATTATTTTTGGAAGTATCTGACAGATGAACAAACACTGTAACTACATCAAAAATCCCAAAACAGTTTGCTAAGAAATTTAGTGCATCATGCAGACCCTAGATCACTTCAATGTACCCTTTTCACCTAAAAATTTTGAATGGGACTTTCGAACCACAAGCCAGGGCACGTATCATAAATAGACACAGTCACGTAAAGTCCGAGATGAGACCCTCAGCCTTCTAGAATAATTATTAAATTGAGATTTTAATTTGAGGAAACTACGACGCATAATTATCAAACATCTTTTCCCACTGAATGAGACTCGCACCTTCATTTGCCGAGAATTTAGTGTGCCATCTTTTTTGCATGCGTTCGTGTCAACACAGCTAACAAACCTTTCCACGTGCGCCTCCTTTTATCTCATGGGATTAATGAGTAGGTGAGGGTGGTTGGGGCTACCAAACACACCCGTTTTGAGGAAGAGGTGCACCCACACATCCTTGTCTCACAGATGAGTGTGCCAAAGTGGTTGAGCTCGAGCCACCTCATGCTGTGGGCCAATGAGTTTGGTGTGAGAACTGGCTAATTGAACCCCAAACTAGAAACATGTTTGGTTTCATTTTGATTTGCTCAAAAGTATCACTGTATTCCCACCGTTCAAGTGGATTTAGCACAGTGGTAAAACTTCTTGCAGTCATGCGCGTGAAAGTCTAGTTCGCGCAATGTTGGCATGGTTGGATTGATGCTAGAGATGGATTAATAAAATACGACTCTGAATACAAAAAATGGGAGTAATTCAGAGAGTTACTATTGGGATCGCTCTAGTTACTATTTAGTAGTGTGCTTTAAATTATTTTTTTATTTTATTTAGTGTAATTTTTTAGTCCCATGTGATTGTGATGGGGAACTCTTTCTTTTAGGGGTCTATATAAGACCAAGTCCTGTAGTGTTTTAATAAGACAATGATGAATTGAATTTAGACACCTTTTGTTTAGCATGATGATTTGCTATTCAAATTTGAATCTTTACATAATGATGTGCAGAATGGGAGAGAGATCTCTAGGGTGCTGAAACCCGACTCTATCTTTATCTCCTCTAAACGCTAATTTTTTCTCTTTCTTCTTTTTCTACTTCTCATCCTACATCGGTTTGATATCAGACCTAAATTCGCTCTTTTCTTCCTCCACAAAAAAAAATTCCCTCTCCACAAAAATAACTAGCTTCCACCACAAATCTCCAAACCAAGAAAAAAAAACAAATGAAAGAAAGAAAAGAAAAGGAGGAAAAAAAAGTTTACTGTTGGGTGAACAATAACCATGCTACTATTCATCTTCTTCTTCCTTTCGTCACGCGCCACTACAACAGCCGCTCGCCGACAAGCCCATCATCACCACGCCACCGCCACCAAAGCTTTGTTGAGATCCAACAAGATCCCCTCACCACCACTTCAATACTCCGCCTTCATCACCATCACAGTTGCTTCAACAACTTCCTCCGACCTCGCCAAGTCATCGGCTTAATCTGACTGTGCTGAGCTGATGAGAAGTTGAGCTATCAGAGCCGATTGCTGACATCAGTTGACGTCATCCGAGCCGTCGCTGATGTCATCGGCTCGTTTGAGCCGCCACTGTTCACAACAGCAGTACAGTTTGCTTTTAGAGTCTGTTTCGAGCCCGTTCGGAGTTCGATTCGAATTCCGTCTGAAATGTTGGATGCACAGCTGAATCTCAGAGTTGTTGGGTAGGGATGTCAAATGGGTCGGGCGGGGCCAGGCCCGATGGGCTAACAACCCGGGCCGCCCAGCCCAGCCAAAATGCAGCGGCCCGACCCGAACCCGGGTTCTATTTCTAGAACTCGGGTCCAGCCCGTGACCCGGGTGGCCCATTACCCGGACCGGTCCGGCCCAGATATTTCAAAAAATAAAAAATAATTTTATAAATATTAAATATCTTTCTCTCCTACATTTGACACAATTATTGTGTGAGATAGTTGGTCATCAGGCTTGTGTAGTTGGGTTGACGTCTTGGGTTCAAACCTGGAGATTTATAAAAAAAAATTTACATTTTATTTCCACGGTTGGGGGTGGCTGGCGGACGGTTGGGGGGGTGGCGGTGTTGGGGAGGGGCGGTAGGGGGCAGAGGGGGCGGGAGAGGCAGAGTGGCGTCGATGGTGGGGGTAGAGGGGGACAGCCGGTGGTAGGGTGGGCGGGGGAGGGACAGAGGGCGTGGAGGGTGTGACGCCCCGATCCCGCTGGTGCGGAGACGTCATTGCGACGTATATATGCAGGTCAGAAATATCCTCACGTATATACGCTAAGCATCAGTACAGGTAAGAATCAGAGTACGGAAGCATGACATTCCAATAGAAAAGTAAAAGTACTTAGTTATCAGAGAGAGTGATACAATATTACAGGAATATTACATCACCAAAAAAAATAAAAGTACATTTTACAAAGGGATATACATAACAAAAGTTGAGAGGTGCTCACGAGCAGCAAGAAAAGCCTCGAGAGCCAATAACGAGAAGAGCTGGAGGAAGAGCTATGACAATGTCCAAACTTCTGCTGCACTCCGATCACCACGGAAGGATCCGCTGCGCACTCTGATCAGCTACAATAAGGCCACCATGGTTCAGACTCTAAGATCTGGACATGAGGATCCAGGGTTGTCAGATGCAACCCGACGAGTACATATGATAAAGCCAGTGGCGTACATATCAGGCACACGTGTACAGGAAAGGTGTATCATGGATATAAGCACATATGAACATGAAATGAGTCAGTAAAAAACTACAGGAAAATCAGTTATACAAGCCCACATTACCGATCTGTGAGATTAGTATGTCGAAGGAATAATCCAAATAAGGAAACCCTCATATATATACCCTACACCTCACGTCACTATAATCTGAGTTTATATAATGTGAATTTGCCTTCACAATAACAGAATAATGAACAGTATGGAATCCGAAAATAAGCAATCAAGTAATTCAACAAAGTAGCACAGGTATTATGTGTCTGTGGTGAGCAGATAATGTATTGTATCACATGTTTCCCAAATATAGATCAAGTGTATAGCTAGTCAGATATCATGAGCATGTTATTATTATGTCATTAAGACTCATATGATTAGTATACATCAGTATGTGTCTCATTCCATATATCTCAGCATACAGATCGGAGAGTAAGTTATTGAAAACTGATGGAGATCGACGAATCATGCTTAGAATGGGTCCCGTACATACCCGTGACAACGGGCAAGGAGTATCCGGTATTGATTTGGAACATACCGCTAGGTATTGGGACTTATTGTATGCCCGAATAAGAATAGGATGTCACCACTCCCACAGAAATAGGCCTAGGGGCTTATGGTAC
Source organism: Agave tequilana (assembly GCA_038442645.1). Classification (NCBI taxonomy): domain Eukaryota; kingdom Viridiplantae; phylum Streptophyta; class Magnoliopsida; order Asparagales; family Asparagaceae; genus Agave; species Agave tequilana. Next base: position 6,118 of record JAVJIF010009102.1, on the reverse strand, counting down.
AACCGACAGGTAGGGGAGTAGGGGTGCCAGTACACCCCACGGAAATACCTGGTGGCCTCCAGGTCGAATCCAAGTATGTGGCCGCGCGACACTATAAGACCATCATAAACATGGAGATTATATCGGTACTCATCATTTCCCCTATTCCAGTGTAAGTTGTTCAATTATTACAGATTGTCCAGTGATAATGTCCACAGGGTATTCACAGTAATCCTATATTCATGGTTATCCAATTACAGTGATCAATAGGAGTATAGTATCAGGAGTCTCCCTTTTTCAGGGCTTTAAGTATACAGGAGTTCAGGAGCACAGGAGTTCAGGAATACCAAATATCTGGTAACAATATAAAAATTATGTCAAGTCCCCGTAAAAGTGATAGTCATGAATATACAATGTAATACAGGTGTTAGGTGTAATAGTATCCCGTCAGGTGTCACAATATCAGGTCAAGTGTATTAGTACCATGTGAAAGCATGTCAAGTAAGTGATAGTATGTCAATTGTCAAGTGTCATATATCAGGTGTCAGGTCTCAAGTGTCAAGTGATAACATGCCAAGTACTGGTGTAAGATATCAAGTGTCAGGGATCAGGTGTCAAATATAACATGTCAAGTACCGGTGTCAGATATCAAGTGTTAGGGATCAGGTGTCAAGTATAAACATATCAGTGTCAGGCAATAATCATGTCGGTATCAGGTGAGCATTATATATCAGGTAATTCATCCGGTCATGTAACATGGTAAAGGAGAATAGTATAGTTAAACATTTCAGACTCTTCACAATCATATTTATAACAATAATAATTTAAACTATTAATTAGCTATGCGAAGCCGAGCGAAGCGAGAGCGTATCTAGGCATACCATGCAAGTATAATACCAGTTCAATAAATTATAATAACGTCCGACAGGTATAATATACTAATTTTAGAAAATCACTGCATATCATATATCAACTTGCATAATGATATATCATGTATTAAAAGTTAGAGTAGCAATTATTAGGTATGTAACGGTAGTAATAAGACATCCACATATCAATATATCATGGTTAAATGCTAGAGTAGCAGTTACTAAACATGAATTGACGATATCAAAGTACTTAAATTATATCGAGTCCTAGAATAGAATTAGCAAGGCATTGTTGGCCCAAAGGCCCATCACTCTAGTTTTGATGATGATTAACTCACATAGTTATAGTACTAATGATCTTGTGTTTAATTAGTCTCAGATATATGATCAAGATCTTAGTAGGTATTTAGCTTCGTTAAAGGATTTCAAGTCAAGTTTTGGAGCTAACACGGGTTGATTCAAGAGCTTATGCATCAAGACCACATCAAGTACTCAAGAGGAGTCTACCTCATTGGATCAAAGTTTAGACCAAGTCAAGAAGGAGGAGAAGAAGACTTCAAGTGAAGCCCTTCAAGAGAAGACTTGTGTCTAGGCTTGTTTTAGTTAAGATTTTATTTTAGATAGAATGTAAAGGATAAAATAGTTGGTGGATTGCTCAAGTATCATATATACATACACTCAAGATTTATTTGTGTTTTCGTAAAAGAATTTTCATTTGAAAAAATACCGGTTTGATTTTTGATCTTTATATATACATGTGTTTTAACCAAAACCATTTTAAGCTTATGTCAAAAACATGAATATTTCATCATTTTGTGTAGTAGATCATATCCATACACTCTATGCTTTAAAATATTTAAAATATCTTGTTTTTGTATTTGGAGAAGTTTTGAAAAAAATCTATTTAGAAAAATACAGATTTTGTTTTTAACCAAAATTTCTAAGTTACAAAAATAGTTCAAAATGTTTGTAACATGTTTTGATTTTTACTCAAACATGTTTGTATATCAAAGTATTATACTGAACTTATTTTTGTAGATTTTTAGAGATTTTATGGGATTTATTGAAGGGAAAAAAATCAAGTTTTCAATCCCTAAAAAGTTCTGTTTTGGCTTCTGTCGGTCGACCGCACGGTCGACCGATCCAGGAGTCGGTCGACCGAGGCAGCCGACCGACGTGCACAAACGTGCACGCCTAGTTGGCTAGAGGGCGGTCGACTGACCCGGTCGACCGCCAGAGAGCTTCTGCTCTTTGGAAATGGCTTCGGTCGACAGGGCGGTCGACCGGCAGAGAGTTCTGCTCTCTGTATTCAGGCCTCAGTCGACCGGCCGGTCGACCGAAGTCCTCAATGATCGAAAATATGACCATTGGCGGTTGACCGGGCCGGTCGACCGACAGCAGTCTGGACTGCTGATTGGACCCCAACGGCTAGTTTTTTTTTGGCCTATAAAATGGGGGTTCCTTGGACTGTTTTCTACAAGATTTGAAGAGTGTTTTGGGCTAGTCTTGCATACCTATTTCAGTGGTTTTCTCCATAAGTTTTAGAGCCAATATTTCCAAATCAAAAAGAGAGTTTATCAAGATTTTTCAAAAGTGATTTTCTTGAGTTTTTCACCATAACTTCCATTCTTGTTTTTCTCACACATACTTGAGCTTTCTATTGATATATCTATCCTATAGGAGAGTTGTTTTAGGTGATCAAAATGTTTAGATCACCAAAGTTTTTATTTTTGCTTTGAGGAGGCGGACTTGTGTGTTCACGTGGTTTCGAGTTCTAGTGAGAGCTCTTTGTATAGGTGCGACCTCGGCAAGCTTGCGTCTTGCGGTGTGTTATTCTTGCGGGAACAAGAGAAGGACTAGAGAGTCCAAAGGAGTTCTAGTGTTAACTCACTTGTAGGTGTTACGGCACTGAGTGATCCGGTGAGATCGATTATAGTGAAAATCCTTCATAGTGTTGAAGCAGGGACGTAGAGTAAGTGTGCTCGAACCTCGAAACAATTCTCCCGTGTTTGTTGCTCTCTCTATCTCTCACTTGTCTTTATATCTTGCTTATACTTATTGCTCATATCTTTTATATGCTTGATATATTGTGTGCTTAATTGACATATGTTTGGGGATTGTTTGCTCACACTTGTATTCAACCAGAGAGAGCCAAAGCGGCACTTCAACTCTTATCTAGAGGAATCTTGAGGAGTTAGTCCAGAGCCCTTGACGGGGATCCGGCTACACTCTTGTGTTATACTTGGTGTGTTTACCTTAAGAATTTTTAGTTTGCATAAATAGTTTTTAATTCCGCATTAATTCACATTAGATTAGCTAGTCACCTATTCACCCCCTCTAGGTGATTTCAATTGGTATCAGAGCCAAGTGCTCTTGATTTGGGTCTAACAACCTTGAGTTAAAGATCCTCTTTTATAGTTAATCACAATATTTATACATACACATAGATTTCATGTCACCTCCCACTTTTGACATTCTTAACATCCAAACTAGAAAAGTTAAGATGTCCATGTACCTCAAAGGCCTAGGCATTCATGTTTATCTTGCTACCATTAAAGATTCATATGTTAATAATAGCAAGTATTTTGAGGCTAACACAAAAGCCATTCATGCTTTAAAGTCAACCTAAGTGATGTTTATTTATCTAGGGTTTCTAACATTGATTCGGCTTTTGTAGTTTGGAACACCATCATCTCCCTTGACGAAAAAGAACAATATTATGCGGGGAGCGACTCGGATGTTGGAAGTGAAGCTTCCAACGTATGCTATATGGTCCAAGGGGATAACCCCTTGAGGTAAATACCGAATCAGAGCTAGAAGAGGATGTTGATATGTCCTATAATGAACTTGCTTCATTTTGTCAACAACTTCTAGAAAAATATGACATGCTTAAAAAGGATAACAAGAATTTGAAGAATAAATTGTTTCCATGTTAAAAGAAAAAGATTCTTTTCAAACTAAATTTGAAAATGTTTCAAAAGAAAATGAAATTTTGAAAAATGAAAATATTTCCTTACTTTCTAAATTGAATGATCTTTGTGAAAGAAATACTTCATTGAGAAATAAAATTGTTTTGGTGAAAAAACAAAAAGAGATTGCTTTAATTGAAAATAACTCCTTGAAAAGAAAAATTGTTGAAAAGAAAAAAAATATTGTTCTAAAAAGAAAAAGACTGTAGATCATGCTTTTCATGCTACTACTATTGATAAAATTAAAGTTAAATTTTTGAAAAATAAAATAGATTGTTTGAGCTCAAGTTTGAGCAAATGTGCATTTAACCATTCTAGATTGAATTTTGAAAAATAAAATAGATTGTTTGAGCTCAAGTTTGAGCAAATGTGCATTTAACCATTCTAGATTGGAATTCTTGTTTCAAAAGAAACAAGTTCTACATGTTCATGCACATCACCCACAACATGCATATGCATACTTTGCACATCATGATCACACTCATACACGTATGCATGATAGAGTGTACAAGTGTACACATTGTGGCCGCAAAGGCCATTTAGCAAAATTTTGTTATGATAAGATAAATGCTATTAATTTTGTAAGAATGTTTGGGTTCCATATAAGACTAATCCCCATGGACCCAAAAGAAAATGGGTACCAAAATCCCCACCTCTTGTATTTGATGTAGGTGTGGGCTCTTACATGACGACATGAGAGATTTGGTGCCTTAGTGGTGAATGCACATGGACTAGATAGACACAAATATTGATGCACCGCTATCAAGGAGGTTTGGGAGGATGACCATCATGTTTTGGAGATTTGGAGTATAGTTCTTTGTTTTGGTAACTATCTCTATACTCCTAATTTAGTTTACATGCTTTGATATATATGATTTTAGCATGTTGTTTTTATGATCATGTATTGTGCTTTATATGGTGAATACTTGTTTAGATGTAGATTCCATTAAAACTTGTGTATATACGTGTGCAAGTAGTGGGCAACAATGATTCTTATATGTTTGTACCTTATCGCTCATTTGTACCTATTACATGTACATGTATAACCTAGTTTTGATAAATTCTTCACTTACACATGTTTTCCCTATTTTTGTGCATGGTTTGCTTCATGTATATGTAATTTTTTATTAAAAACTAATAAATATACATGTATGCCCTTGAGTCTCTTGCTTTCATGCAAATTATATCATAGACTCTCTTTATGTTTGGGATATGTATGCATATTGTTAGTTTTGAATAAAAAAACATACATATACCTAGAAGTTTTGTTTTTAGATGAAAAATGAATTTTCATGACTTTCATCTTTGTTTGATAAAATGATGTTCATTTTTGTTAAGCTTTATTACTTAGTTTCATGAAAATGCTATTCACATATTGATTGTACACTCATATCACTTCATTTGTTTCTTCACGACTTTGTTTCATGATTATTTTAAGCTTTATAGATTCCGAGTGTCAACCTTTTGTGTATTTAGTATATTTCATGAGATACATATGATTTGATTTCATATTTGAAGGATCTTTAACTAGTTTTTCAAAAATTACTTTAATATTTATTCTTCATTTAGTAGTATTTTTCACAAAAATAATTTCAAACATTAGCCTTCGAAAACCCTTACCAACCCCTTTAAGGGCGGACGAATCGGCGACCATGCCTTGTATGCCTTATTGAAATCTTTTATCTTGTGCATGAAAAAGGTGGTTGTTTATGAGTTATACACTTGTTTCACAGCATATTTTCAATTGGTATCACAATTGATATTTTCTTTGTATACTCATAATTTGTTTCTATATATGTATGCTTCACATTTCAAATAATATCAATTTCTATTGGTATTTACATTTCATACATATATATAATTTGTTTGTGCTTGATTTATAAATATTTACATGTTTAAAGCACAAAGTTGGTTTATGCTAAGCTTGATTTAAATCTTGTTTTCAATTGGTATCTCGATTGATATTTTTAAGCTTATGCATTATTTTCAATTGGTATCAATATGTTTCGTATTCAATTGGGTTTAAAATTTCAATTGATATCACCAATGTTTACCTATTTGGTATATAAAAAAAAAATTATCATGTATTCTATTGGTATTTCAAAATTTAAGTTAAATTTAAATTGGTATTAAAATATAAATAATTTCTCTCATTGATATCAAAATGTAAAAATGTTTCAATTCAATTGGTATCACAAATTTCCCATTTCATTTGGTATCTATAACTTGTGATTTCTCAAATTGATTTATTGATTTAAGAAAAATTCAAAATTGTATTGTTTATTTACAATTGATATAAAA